>JAFBJW010000093.1:94556-125161 GCA_016785235.1 Pseudorhombus dupliciocellatus | reverse complement strand
TGGGGTCACTACAGCCACTCGGCCCCCCCAGACCCATGCTCCAGGACCTCCGTGGGGGGATTTTCAACACTTTTGCACGTTGTCAGTGCGTCTTCTCTGGGGTCACTCCAGCCACTCGGCCCCCACAGAACCACGCTCCAGGACCTCCGTGGGGGGGAGGGGGGGATTTGAAACACTTTTCGACGTGTTTAGTGCTTCTTCTTCTCTGGGGTCACTCCAGCCACTCGGCCCCCCTAGACCCATGCTCCAGGACCTCCGTGGGATGATTTTCGACACTTTTCAACGTTTCTTCTGTGTGAGTCCTCCAGCCACTCGGCCCCCCAGACCCATGCTCCAGGACCTCCGTGGGGGGATTTTCAACACTTTTGCACGTTGTCAGTGCGTCTTCTCTGGGGTCACTCCAGCCACTCGGCCCCCACAGAACCATGATCCAGGACCTCCGTGGGGGGGATTTTCATCACTTTTCGCAGTATTTGGTGCTTCTTTTCTGGGGGTCATTCCAGCCACTCGGCCCCCACAGAACCATGCTCCTGGACCTCCGTGGGGGGATTTTCAACACTATTACGCGTTTTCAGTGCTTCTTCTCTGGTGTTACTCCAGCCACTCGGCCCCCCTAGACCCATGCTCCAGGACCTCCGTGGGGAGATTTTCAACACTTTTCGCCGTATTTAGTGCTTCTTCTCTGGGGTCACTCCAGCCACTCGGCCCCCCAGACCCATGCTCCAGGACCTCCGTGGGGGGATTTTCATCACTTTTCGCAGTATTTGGTGCTTCTTTTCTGGGGATCACTCCAGCCACTCGGCCCCCACAGAACCATGCTCCAGGACCTCCGTGGGGGGATTTTCAACACTATTACGCGTTTTCAGTGCTTCTTCTCTGGGGGTCACTCCAACCACTCAGTCCGTCCGCCCCTCCGTGCCTGGTTCCCAGCAGCCACCTGGACCTCTAACAGTGCCTGGGGACCCATGCTTAAGCCCCCAGCGAGTGTGCGGCATCACCTCTTATATCATATTATTATATTTGTTATTAGATTAGATCGGTCACCTGCTGCGCTTCAGTCTCTGACGCATTAGCCCACAGCGCCCTCTGCTGGACGTCTCAACCACAAACACCTGATGCCGCGGAAACAGCCAATGGGGGCACAGGAGCACTTCCGGCTTCGCTCTGTGGAGAAGAGGAGGAATCAAAGGCTGTGTGTGAGAACAGGAGCAAGAAGGAGGAGGAATGGGGATGTGACAACCCGAGGAGGCTAGATGATGACTTCAACCCGCCGTCCATTCATCCCGTCCCGCTGAGTGAACCGCGGCCCCGTCCGCCGCCCGGTTTGTGAGAGGCGTCGCGACAGCTCGGTGCGTTGGGCTGAACCCTGGTTCATTTGCTATTTGTAGAGAGCTAAGCCTGTAAGCCTGAACCCAAAACAAGCCACTGTTCACGGGCTAATGTGCAGCCTTGGACCCGGTGTCCTTCTCTATCATTCTCCACCGTGGTACATTCGCGACTTAGCCTCAGTAGTAGCACCCTGTCGTTAGCTTGACGTTGATTCGCAGCTGTAGTGTTTTTGAATGTCACAAAATGTACTCACCATCGTCTACGGTTGCGAGACTTGTTGTTGTTGTTGTGTGCTAGTTGAGGTCACGTCTTGAGCAGCAGCAGCCGCATCCATGCCGTGGTCCCAGATTGAATTGCGTGATTTGTTTATATTTCAGCCAGCAAGTTCCAGATGTTCAATGATGATACGAGTCGCAGATTCGTCACATCGATAAAAAAAAAAAAAAAACCAAAACAAAACAAAAATGTGGCTTTAACAACTCAACAGTTTAAGAACCCTTAAAACATGCAAGTTGTGTTTTACACATTTAAAGCAATATTAATAAATATAACTTATAGATATGATGTGGTGTCTTTTTGGCTGGACTGCCAATATATACCAAATTAATAAATGGAACTGATGTGCAGCCACAACATCTGGAAGACAGGAAGTTGGGATATTAAGAGAAATCTCCAGTGTTGGGTTGTTGGTGTTGAGACACAGCCTTGTTGCATAACAGTGTTGTGAAGTGTTCCTCCACTTCAAGGGGTTGAAGCTCAGACATAGAGATAAAATGTGGTAAATACAGTAGTCAGGATCAGTGCCACTTGATCCTGACTACTGTATCTAGCGCCATCCTTTTTTTTATATATACCTGTTCTCCTTAGGCCTCACACAGTCATCTGTGTCACATTGCTTTATGTACACTTGGCTTTATGCTTCTCTCTATATATTGTTTCATGTTGTTCTCTCCATCACCGTGTTTCAGTCCGGCACAGCCATGCCCATCTCCCTTCTGTGGGCAGTGGATGTGTACGGGCGAGTCTACAGCCTGTCCACATCAGGCCAGCAGTGGGAGCATTGCCGCGATGCCCAGTTGGAGTTCAAGCGGGTGACGGCGGCTGAACAGTGCTGCTGGGGCATCGCCTGTGACAATAAGATCTACCTGAACGTGCATGCCTCTGACCTGCCTGTCCGCTACCAGGAGCAGACATACGAGAATCAAGTGGGTCAAACTCTCTCACAGCTCGAAAAACCAGAACACCTGTTTGCCAATCATGACCACTATCTGTCCCTCAGCGATGGAATCCTGTCGATGGCTTCTCGGACCGTTTGCTGCCAAGCGATCGCTGGCAGTGGAGCGACGTCACGGGTCTGCAGCACCAACCTCTGGACAGTTTCAGACTCACCTCGAGCAGCTGGGAGTGGGAGGGCGACTGGTATGTGGATGAAAACTTTGAGGGAGAGCCCTTGGACAAAGGGGTGAGTGTGTGAGGATGTTTTTTCGTTTGTGCCTCCATACTTCAGCCTCAGGCTCTGCCCTTCTTATTCCTGCATTGACGTGTTTACATGTGCAGGGCTGGACCTACGCCATCGACTTCCCCGCTGCCTACACCAAAGACAAGAAGTGGAACTCCTGCGTCCGTCGCAGACGATGGCTCCGCTACAGACGGTATAAAGCTATGGACACCTGGGCTAAGGTGAGCGGTGTCCTGAGCATTTGAGTTTGTGTGTGTGACGCTTGTGCGTTTGTTCACCTGCTTCTCTCTGCCCGCGTGTGTTGATAGATCCCCTCGCAGCAGACAAATCTCCCGGATCCCTTCAGCGACATCAGCTGCGGAGGCTGGGAGATTAGCGAGGAGCCCAGGGGCCGCCTGTCACTGTGGGCTGTGTCCCTCCAGGGCAAGGTACAACTCACACAACCAACCTGAGCTGTGGCTATCCATGGAAACCTGCTTAAAATCTTGATTGCATGAATACATTCAGTATGGAAACACTATTTCTCCTCATATACACACACACATACTGAAGTGTTCTTACTCACTAGCTGCATTTGCATTGTGTGATGAAAAAAGTCTTTCCCCCTCTTCACTGTGATGCTTGATTATCTGACCACTGGTTTTCTCCTCGGCCAGGTGTGGTTCAGAGAGGGAATCTATCATCAAAATCCAGAGGGCTCTTTGTGGGAGGAGGTGGCTCTCCCTGGGGAGGTTGTCCAGATCAGCTGTGGCCCAGGGGACCTGGTCTGGGCGGTGCTGTGGGAGGGGCAGCTCATTGTCAGGGAGGGCATTGGCCGAGATTGTCCCAAAGGTACTCGAGCTTGTTGGTGGGAGAAGATATGTTGCGTGTGTGTTTGTGGAAGGTAATGTTATGTTTCTGAATACCAGGTTCCTCCTGGGTGGTGGTGGACTCTCCCAGTCCTGATGTCGGAGCCGCACATGTAGCTGTGGGAGTTAATGTTGTTTGGGTTTTGACCAAAGATAACAAAGTAAGAAATTCTCTATTGATGATTATCCTTATTAAGTTATATATAAGTGTGTGTGTGTGTGTGTGTGTGTGTGTGTGTGTGTGTGTGTGTGTGTGTGTGTGTGTGTGTGTGTGTGTGTGTGTGTGTGAATACAGCATTGTTTTTAGCTAAAGAAAACAATCTCTTCATTCTCCTGTTTGCTCAGGTCTGGTTCAGACGTGGAGTGAACTCTCACAACCCATGTGGCTCAGGCTGGATCAGCATGGTTGGAGAAATGATCATGATCAACGTAGGACTCAATGACCAGGTGACTTTCCATCACATCCTGCACACAACCGTTCAGCACCCCCTACCTCCTGGCTGCTTTATGCTGTCAAGTCATAGGATTTGGACACATTCAAGACAATCTGTTTCTGTTGTGTGCAGGTGTGGGGCATCAGTTGTGAGGACCGGGCGGTGCACTTCAGACAGGGGGTGACCTGCAGTGAACTGAGTGGGAAAACCTGGAAGGTGATCAGTGTTCCCCGAGATGGAGATCGATCCCACTCCAGTGCCAGTGCTAACAGCTTGCAGAGGTAGAGATGATTCATTTGCAGGAAATGGGAGTTTACGACATTAAAGAACAGTAACATTAATTCAGTTTCTCCCTCTCAATTAATTCCATAGTGCTGGATGTTACTTCTGCGGTGAGGTGCGAGCTCAGTCTGTAGCGAGCGACGTGGAATCAGAGAAAGGCTCTACAGATGGAGCCACTGGTTTTGTCACGTCCGACCCCCCAGAGTCATTGAATGCCCCTTCAGACCACGCCTCTGACATGCCCAAACCCAGCATCCCCAAAGTCACCAGTGACAGCTTCATCTCTGAACTCGTCTCTGATCGAGAGCCCGCAAAGCCCTTAAGAGATGTTGCATCTGCCGCTCCAGCTGTTCTGGAAGAGGAGAACATCTCTGGAGGAGGAGAGGTCAAAGATCTCCTGTGTGCAGGAGCAGCTGTTATCCCCGTTCAGTCTGGAGGTCCTGTCGACCCCCAGTGGAGTAACGTGGACCTGGAGGAGATGCAGGTCCAGCAGGCCGGAGCAGTGCTGGAATCCTCGGACACTTGCAGCTTGTCGTCTGTGGCTACATACACTCTTGCCATTGAGGACCCCTATGGGGTAGATGAGCACCCCCTGTGGGCTTGGGTCAGTGGAGGGGGCTGCTCTGTGGACAGTCACTCCCAACTCAGCTGGTTCACCCCTCCCATTAATTCTTCGGGTGAGTTTATAAAGATTTAGAATGTTTTCTCCTCTCTGACATCATACCCTCTTAAACATATTATTAACCAGCCACTGACAAGCTGTAATAAAAATGTCATGCCTGTCGGAAAACTTTGGTGCTATTAAAATTATGAGAGGAATAATTTATTTTTATGATTTATTTATTTTACTGCTGGTTCTTCTCCAGCTTTGGCCCAGTCGATCCAGTCCATGAGTCTGTCTGTAACTCCAGCTCAGACGGCTACCTGGAAGAGACAAATCTTTGAGCAACTAAGTGAGAGGACCAAGAGAGAGATGGACAATTTCAGACATTATGAACAAGCCATAGAACAGGTACAGTGCCCAACTGCAGGGACATGTCCTTTTCTGTCATACTTTCCTTTTGTTGTTCACTTCCCCCTTTGTGTCATTCATTATTCAATTTATCCCGTAACTTCTTTTAACGGTCACCTGCCTTTACAGTCTGTGTGGGTGAAGAAGGGAACCATGCAGTGGTGGAGAGACTGGAAGCCGCACAAGTGGATAGACGTACATTTTGCCTTAGAGCAATTCTCAGGGCCAGAGGGGAACAAGGACGGCATCATCTTCATCTATTACAACTTCTATGAGGAGAAGAAGGTAGGTCCATGCATCTGTGTGTGTGCTGTACACTTGACAGGCTGCTGTGCATTCCAGATTTAAAAAACAAATGTGTCACAAGGCTTATACATAACACAATAGACTTGGTCAGAAAAATAGAATGAGTCATTCAAATGACTCAAGGGCTGTTCCTCTCTTTCAAACATTCCCTCTTTTGTCTCTGTTCCCCTGTGTACTCTCTGTTGCTTTCTCTTTGCTTTTTTCACATCCTCCCTCTTTGCTGTGTCTCTCTTCAGTACCTGCATGCCTTCATCAACGAGATCACCATCCTGGTTCCTGTGCTGAATGATTCCAAACACACTTTTGCCCTCTACACTCCTGAGCGGACCAAACAGAGGTGGCCGATCAGATTGGCAGCGTCCACCGAGCTGGAAATGCATGACTGGGTTTGTCAAACCTAAATTACAAAGCTCGTCTCACGAAAGATTTTAGAAGCCATTGAAAAAGATGAATTAATAGATGGTAAATTATTGTTTTTTCTTTGTCTCTCCCTCTCCCCCTCTGACCTCTTCCGTCTCCCTCTACCTCCCTCCCCTGATTTCAGCTGGCTTTGCTGAGTGTGTCGTCCTGCGACTCCAGGAAAATCCAGGGTCCTCCCTCCAAACACGCCATCTGGTCCATCACCTGTAAAGGAGACATCTTTGTCAGTGAGCCCTCTCCTGCTCTGGAGGCCATGCCTTACCCAACACCCTGTGACCAGATGTGAGATTAAGCCAGAGAGAAGAATAGTTTGATCGATGAGGGGTTTCCCGTCTCAACCACAACCACTTGTACACTCTGTCCAGGTTCTGGCGGCAGGTCGGAGGTCACCTGCGCGTGGTGGAGTGTAACACTGTTGGGATAGTGTGGGGGATAGGCTATGACCACACTGCTTGGGTTTACAGCGGTGGCTACGGAGGGGGCTTCTTCCAGGGACTGGCCAGCAGCACAGATAACATTTACACACAGACTGATGTCAAGAGTATCTACATCTACGAGAACCAGAGGTGGAACCCGGTCTCGGGCTACACCAACAGGTAGGCAACTCGCTCCAGGAACCCCTGAGATTTACACAGATATTTTAACCTCTACTATCACCTCATGTCATGTCCAAAAAAAAAAAAAAAATTCAAATGCATGTGCGTTGTTTCAGAGGTTTACCTACTGACCGCTACATGTGGAGCGATGCGTCAGGGCTTCACGAGTGCACCAAAACACACACCAAGCCTCCCTCTCCGCAGTGGACATGGGTAAGTACAACAAGCCACACAGAGATTATCATAGGAACCTAATCATGACTGTATCACTATATCACAGGTTTCTGACTGGGCCATCGACTACAGTGTCTCTGGAGGGACAGACAGAGAAGGCTGGCAATATGCAGCCGATTTTCCAGCGTAGGTCTCAATCATGCTCACCTCGTAGTCATGACCCAACATCCTCTCGCCTGTTCTTCAATTTTTGTCCTTCCTCCTCTTCCTCGTCTCTCCATGCAGGTCATACCACGGCTCCAAAACCATGAAGGACTTTGTCCGTCGCAGGCGATGGAGCAGGTACTGTAAACAGCAACAGCAACATTTTAATCTATAGATATATTTAGGTGTTGGATGAGATAAGGCAGTGTCTTTAGTTGAAGATGTTGCAGTTAAGTGCACTTGTGATTCCCCCCCCCCCCCCTATACAGGAAGTGTAAATTGACCACTACGGGACCCTGGCAAGAAGTCCCACCCATCCCACTGAGTGACGTGACCATTCTGCCGTGTGCCTCTCAGAGCAGCGTGGACGTGGTTCCTCTCTGGGCCATCAGCAACAAGGGAGACGTGCTTTGCCGACTGGGAGTCACTGCGTTGACTCCTGCTGTGAGTCACATTAATAAATGAGTCCATGATTAGGTTTGTAAAGGTTGTACAGGTTGTTTTTTTTTTTCAAGTCTGATTTGGGTTGTTTAATCATTAAATTGTTCTAAAGTTCTAATAGTTAAATTCTCGATCTCTTAGGGATCTTCGTGGCTCCACGTGGGAACCGACCAGCCTTTCAAGTCCATTACCATTGGTGCTGTCAGCCAAGTTTGGGCCATTGCAAAGGACGGTTCTGCTTTCTATAGAGGATCGGTGTGTCCTCAGAGTCCCGCAGGTCAGTGGGATGAACTCGTTCAGTCGATTCAGTCAACACGGAATGGACAACGTTGAGATTTCGGGGAAATAAAACATGCAGGGCTTTCAGTAGTGTGGGTTGTGTCTCCCTCTGCAGGAGACTGTTGGTTCCACATCCCCTCCCCGGCCAAACAGAAGCTGAAGCAGGTCTCTGTGGGGAGGACGTCAGTCCACGCTGTGGATGAAAATGGTGTTACACCTGAAATCTTTATGTTTATAAAAGTCATCGTTTTATGTGTTTCTTGTCAGACTGTAACTGATAGTGTCTGATGTGGTTCTTTCTCATGCAGGTAACTTGTGGTACAGGCAGGGTGTGACTCCCAGCTACCCTCAGGGCTCCTCCTGGGAACACATCTCAAATAACGTACGCAAAGTCTCCGTAGGGCCCCTGGACCAGGTGGGTCTTTTCTCTATTGTGATTGCACCTCTCCGTTCAAATAATCATGCCCGTCTTATTGATGGATATTAAGCACAGGATAGTTTTGAAGTCTGAACATGATCTCTGGTTGTCTTTGGTTTAATGTGTGTTGGTAAATACGAGCTTGTTGTGGGCAGAGTGAGAGTCCATCACGTTTTCTGCCTTTTGAAGTCGCCCCTCTACTATTTCTGTAAGTAATTGGTTTGTTGTGCGGGTGGAGGTGTGGATCATAGCAGACAAGGTGCAGGGCAGCCACAGTCTGAGCTGTGGGACAGTGTGTCATCGACTCGGGGTGCAACCCATGGACCCTAAAGGACAGTCATGGGACTACGGCATCGGGGTAAGTCATCAGTGACCCCAATTTTCCGTCAGTTATTCTTTAAATGCTACATTTACTAAATAAAAGCAATAAAACCGCCTGTTTCCCTGTGGTAAGGCCCTGACTTAAAATGACCCTTATTGTTAAAAGACAGATTGTTGTCACCCTCTCTGTCCATCTTTCAGGGTGGATGGGATCACATCACAGTGAGAGGGAACACCCTGGAGCAGCCACGCATCCGTCTTCCCTCTCTAACAGGCGTGTACTCCGCTGCCCCTGGGAGCCCCCGCCTGGTCAGCAGGGTGGAGGTCAACGGCAATGCTGTTGGGTGCGAGATGGAGACATAAACTCTGAGGTGCACACAAACTCTACATACATAGACATACACAACCCAATCTTTGTTGTGAATTTTTGTTCAAACCCACTTCAACTTTCGGTGCTGAAGTAGCAGCAGTGACAGTTCATCCTCCAGAAACCAGCCGTCAGTCAGGTGTGAGTAAAGCAGAAAGTTCAGATCTCTAAAGGCCCTCTGATAACTGCAGGCGCCCGTCAGCCCTGTATGAAGCGTTCATGTCCTATGTACATTTCTGCGTAATTTGTCACTGCTTTTTTTGTCTCTGACACTGAACTCAATGGTGTTAACGTTTATGGTCCTATTTATTCGTCAGGGTGAGATTTTTGAGGGTTTTTTTTAGCAGGGCGAGGCTTCTAAAAATATATTTCAGGAGGTAATATAGACATATGGAAACAAAAGTGTGCATTAATTACAGCCGGTATTCCACTAACAGCTCGAGGGCTGGTGTTGTGTTCAGAGTAAGAAAACAGGTTTTAAAATGTGATAACTGTGAAAGAAGAGTTACTGTTTCCAGGAGTGGAGGAACTTTTTGAAGCCTGCATATAGCAGCTGTAACAAAATTTACCTGTGGTGTTTGCTGATTGGCTTGTACAATTTACAAGTTATCGTGTGTCCGTGAGCAGGATTCTGCATGAACTGCTGAACCGATTTTCTTGAAACTCAGGAAAAGAGTGAGATATGATGGTAAGGTGTTCTGCTGCAGATTCAGTTAGAATTTTCTGTTGTGTTTTCTTCCATCATGATAGTTATTCTATCATTATTTGTACATTTCTTAAGAAATACAATCTTGATGAAAAGAACATAGGGCCTATTAAGGGGGACTGATGGGGTTTTGGCTGAAGTACAGGTGCCATTCTACTTTTGACAAAGGATTTTAATGTTATTTTCGAGGAGTAAGTGCAATGTTTAGCGTTGTAATTAAGGGAAAACATAAAAGCAGATAACTTGTAGATGTCTTGTGGTTGACTGCTCAAACTAAACCTTCCTCTTTCTCAGGAGTTTCCACTGTCACGTCATCTACTTTTGTAGTCAAATGACTGAGAGAAACAATCATCAGAAAACACTATATTTTTGTTCTAAATCTGTAAGATATCAGTGAAACAAGTGAGTGAAGTGGCTGTTGCAATGGTACCATCTTAAGGTGTTATGGTGTTTCCTTTGAATGGGTTTCCATAGAGAAATATTCATGAACCACACGCTGATGAATCGCTTCCTCTGTTCGCCCATGTTGTTAGTGGATGTTTAAATATGCTGCAGCTAAATGTTAATAAATGATAATATCTGTCCCTCTAGTGAGCAACAGGCAGGCTACATTCCTTGGGTGTTGTGCATGGTCCAAACAACAGTTCTTGTTAATAAATAAATGTGTTTATTGAACTTGTCAAATATCTCCTGCTCCTTTTTCCTGAACACACAAAAAGTCAAATTTACTCGGAAAACATCATCTCTGCCTCAAAGCGACTTTACAACCCGCAAGACGAGTACACCGAGTTGTCAAATTTGTGGCTGGTTGCCATCGTGAGCAAATGAACAAACAGCTTCTTTTTTTTCCCCCCGTCTCGCTGCAGTATTTCAATATTTAGGAGCTGCTGCTTGCATTTCTCCTCTGCCTGGATGTGACAGTTATGACCTGAGGCTACGCTCAGCAGCTTTCTCAACAGAAAACACAAGAAGATCACGAGATAACACAAAAAGAAAACAGGCCCCTGCCTCAGCTCAAACCATAGAAAAAAAAAAGACAGAATGGCGAAAGGTTAGGGTTTCTTTTCCGAGTACGGTTAGAAATGACTCTGTATGGTCCCTCTGGTCAGACTCTTGTCTGCCAGGAGAATGGTCCTCCAGAGAGTGTTTTGCAACTTCTCGGCAGATCACTTCCTGGTGTGAGTTTGCTGCGGCATGTCTGTGATGGGGAACAGCTCCTACTCCTTCAGAACACGCGGTTTCTGAGCAGATCTCAGAGCAGCGTCGGCCTCTCGCTCGCCCCTCCTGTCCTCCGACCCACCTCTCAGTCACTGTTAGCTGCCTTGGCTGAAGCTGTGCATGTGGGTGAGGTACTGGGTGAGATCATCCTCCCCCTCCTCCTCCAGGTGCTGCTGGTAGCACTGGAGCAGCTTAGCGGCGCTGGCCTCTGATGGGACCCCACCAGTGGGCAGGCAGGCCCCTGACATGTCCACGACGATGGTGGTGAGTGCTTTGATGTAGTTCTTGGCCAGGGTCAGTGTCTCGATCTTGGACAGCTTCTTGTCAGTCTTGACGTGGGGGATGGCCTCTTGCAGCGCTTGGAAGGCGTTGTTGAGTTTGTGCATGCGCTGGCGCTCACGCTCGTTGCTCTCCAGACGACGGAGGCTGCGCTCCTTGGCGCCGGAGGAGTGCTGCCGCCGCCGCCGCCCTTTGGCGGCTCCTCCCTGGCGGTTCCTGCCCCCGCTCCTCAGCGACCCCCTCCAGGAGCTGCCGATCCTCACCGATGCCTCTGAGCCCTCCTGCTCGCTGGAGCCGGGTTCTGGTTCTGTTTCCGGCTCTAGTTCTGGCTCCGGGTCAGACCAGGTCGTGCTGGGTGTTTTCACAGCCTTCCCTTTGGACTTCATCCTGCAGCCGCCTTCACCTTTCTCTCTCTGACAGACCTCACAGCTTCAACAGGCCTGGAAGAAAATAGAGAAATGGCTCAAAATTCAAAGTTGAATTCAAAGTCTTTGCACAGAGTTTAGCCTCAGGCGCCCCAAATTATTCCAAAGGCCTCTTTCCAGCTCATACAGCCCCTGCATCCTGTTGTATCTAATCGGCCTCTCGCAGTGTGAAAACTCCATGATGTTGGCCTGTTAATCTACGCCTCTCTTATCCCCTCAGCCCTGAGATAATGTCCATGTCAAGGTCACAAAAACAGAGCAGCCTGAGCAGCGGCAGCAGTCGGGCAAATTCACCTCTGCTGCTCTTGAACGTCACTTGAACCAGTGAATGACTTTTCAAACTGGAGCCAATACACGAGTAAATAAACATCCTGCTGTAAGAGATGATTGCATGTTTAAATGTGCCACAGCTCTGGATGTATGTCATCAATATCACAAAAGTCTTATTCATACTCCTGAATTAATAACACACTGTGTCAGTTCAGTGAGGATGAATAACACATGATTGAGCTACGTTACATTCATGAAATGATTCATTCTATATGCAAGAGTGACTCAAACTCAACTCTCGCATTCAAATTTGCAAGAAATAAACACGTCCTTTTTCATTGCTCTCTTCTTTCTAGTTCTCACTTCTACGTCTGCATTTTGTTCTGCAAACGGAGAAGTGAGAACTAGAAAGAAGAAAAAAGTGGATTGCTAAACACAATGTGTGAAAACATGAGGGATCTTTGAGAACCCAAAGCTCTCGGGGAGCTTGGTGATGTCACGTAACCTAAAGCTTCACTTCAATATTTATTTTACATTCGTCACGGACCCTGACTGTTGTGGTAAGACATAGGAAAGAGTCACAGCAAAGTTCATATGCAAGTTTTCAGTTGCACTGTAATTTAAACATTGATCAACTCATTTCATTTCAAGTGGCTGATATTTAAATTACTTTTACCCAGATGTGTGCAAAAGATGAAAAATAACCGCCACATCATCCATTTGGGAGTTTCTCCTCCTCACTCTTTATCTCCCTGACGCTCTTTAATCACCACAACGGTTCCAGTAACTGATGTGGGGAATAGGGATAGAAACAGGATGGGAACCAGCCACATGGGGCCGAATGTGTGGTGAGAATAAAAGTCTTACCTTGGAAGTTGCTCTAACTTTCCTCCTCCTGAGTGTTGGGAGCGTCACCACACGCACTCCATGCAGGCAGAGGGAGAGAGCAGAGGCGCGTGGCCGAGCCGCACACTCCCGCAAGACACCGTCACATGTGATCCACCTGCAGCCGACCGAGGTACACGTCGCTCTGCTCAGCCAATCAGTGGAGGCGGTGCAGCCCCCGGCTTGATGCCCAGATCCCCCCCCCTTGCGGCTGTCTCAGCATCCACGGGAGGCTGGACCAGCTCCGGATGAGATCTGCTTCAACCGCAGAGAAGTGAAAGTACCATAAGTACACTGTAAAAAACATGTAGGAAATAATATCTCAACCCCCACATTTAGAGAAAAGAAAAGAAAATGGGAAAATGTTTTACCACCTGAAATACGAACACGAGTTAAATGCTTGTAACACTGCAGGTTCCCGTCCGCCCCTTTAATCCTAAACAGTTAACGTAATTTCCATTGTGGCTTATCACCTTCCTTCATTTGAATACAGTCAGTCCACACCCGAAAGTACATGGGCAGAGCCGGGCCTCATTTTAAACTACGTCACATTATTTGTTTTTTACCAGAAAAAAAAAATCCCTTCACTTTATCATGTGATCCTGTTATTTATATAAAGGGCTGGACGCCATCACACTAAAGTCAAACTTAAATATACTTGACTAAGAATGAAGGATAGAATTGATCTTATTTACATAATGACCCCCCCCCCCCCCTTTTACAAAATGCCCCCCCCCCCCCCCCACACACACACACACACATCTCTTGCCCTTCCACTGAGTCTGTTTGACCTGGGGCCCGAAGAGCAACTGTTGGCAGTTGGGATTATCGGCCTTAAGAATGTGGAGTCCAGGGGGGGACTAGAAAAATCCAGTTCATTTTAGGGTTAGTTTCTTCAAGGTTTCCTACCTCTTACAGTTCCACTTTTAAAAAATACTGGTCACAAATAGTCACAGAATTTAGTTCTCCAAAGACATGTATTGTGGCATTATGGTTAAACTCTTTCTTTGCAGATATAAAAACCCCTTTCAAGGTTGAGTGCTCTGCAGGGCTTTACAACTTTGTGAACTTTGCCAGAGTAAAAAGATACATCAGAAAAGAAATAAAACACTTGATTCTTGAAACTTTGGCAAAAACATGTTACACTAAGAAAAGTGCTCATTCTGTGGAAATGAATAAAAATAATCAAAGTTATAATCAGGGGTCCTTTGCACATATGTTAGGTTATTTTATAGTTTTTTTTTTTTATTTTATTTTTTTTTTTTATTAATTTAATGAGTATATGCTGGCCCAAAATCAGTTGTCCTTGGATAGGAGATAATAAATTCAACTTGATAAAAAAACAAAAAGTAATAATTGAATATAATAATATCTTTACCACGAGTACCAAGAGTACATTGTCATATGTATTAAAAACTACAAACAGTGAGTTTTGAACAACATTTACTCACTTGGAGGTTGTTCAAAATGTGTCCCACATAAAATAAAAAATACAAAATAGGGAGGTTGCATTGCTGAATAGCCAAGACCTTGATCTACAATGATGTACTTTCAGTTTTTGGAATTTAAGTATTTATTTATTTTCAGAATTAAAACCTGATTTAGCCAACTTCCCAAGAATCAATCAAAGTAAAACTTCAGTGTCAGTCAAAGTTAAAAGCTTTTATTGAATCAAGTCAGATGAAGAACTCCAGAGTAATTTGGCTTTTGAATTGACTGCAAATATCATGTGGGTTTATCAACAACAGCATTATTGTCGTATTTCACACGCCTCAAACACGTTTGGCTTTTGTGTCCTTGAGCCGTGTGTGTGTGTGTGTGTGTGTGTATGAGGAATGGTCCTGCCAGCTTTCCTGTTCTACACAGGTACACTGTATCTAATCAACCAAACCTCGCTGATGCCGGCACGCTGTGGAAACATTATCATTTACTTTGAGTTTGTTCAGTTTCTGCCTCCTCTGGCCCCTAAGGCTCACACTGTTTATTCAGCCACAGCCTCTGATAAATTCTGAGCTGAATACACTTCAGTAATGAGGCAGGCAAACAGGGTCTCCACAAGCATGCTCTGTTTGAGCAAAACAAACTGTATCAACAACATCCCAACAAGATTAACCAGGAATTTCTCGGACCCGACCATTTCAAGTTAGAACAGGGTTTCAGACATGTCGATGCTGAGAAGGGACATTATTTATGTCTCTTCATTAAAAAAAGCAGCTTCCAAAGGCGGCTGCAGCTGGAAAGGTACCAGCACCGTTGCGCAACCTGTTGTTGTTTCACATCATAGCCAGTGGTTGTGTCAGCCGTTCAAGCTGAATGCACTGTCACACAGTCCTGCCGAGCTGTGATGTCATGGGCAGCAGGTGCTCTGAATCCATTTGGGGCAGAGAGGAAGAGAGACGGAAAAAAAAAAGGGAAAGCCATTACAATCCCTGACTCATCATTAAAGAGGAGGGGGGTGGGGGTAGATGAGTCGGAAGAAGTGAAGAGGACGTAGATCTGGACTATTAGTCAGTTTTTCCATTACACCAAGGCCGGCCATCTCAAAGAAAAACAAGCGTGGATGTCACATTGGGTCATGGTGACAGTGAGGTGGCCTCTGGCTGAAGGCAGCGAGCGTTCCAGAAAGGTTGTTTTTGACTGCCGCCGTGTCACACACATCAGCACCTGTGGCACAGTGTGTGTGTGTGTGTGTGTGTGAGACCGGCTGTTTGTCTCACGGCTCGAGGTCTGACTCAGCGACGTGTGTGAGGAAGAGGCCGGTTTGAGACGGGAGGTAAAGCTGCGGCCTGGACGCAGCAGTCCAGCTCGGCGTTAACGGGGAAAGGGAGGAGCGTAGAGAGCGGCTGACACGCTGGAGGTGTGAGCCTTTCTCCAGAGCTGAGAAGTCATCGTCCCACTCCAAGCCTGCAGGCAAAACCAACCACATACACACACAGTGAGTGATGATGAACTGCCAACAGCCCACAGCTTCTGGATTTTCAAACAGTAAAGTCAACAGAGAAGTTACACACCCAGATGTTTTTACATATTCAAAGAGCATTTTAAAATGAATTGAAAAAAATGGAAAAATACATATATTCATTTGCCACTGTCAAAATACTGTCTTAGTTCCATGAATGGAAATTTAAGGTTATTCTTCATTCATTTAATCTTAAACAATTCCTGATGAAATTATTTGTGAGATGACCGTGTTTTTCCATAAAATCCTCAAGACTTCAAAAATGAAATTCTTCAGGACAATAAGTAGGGAAATATTGCAGGTGACCTTGGTAATGGAATGTGTTATCTACCATCAATGAACAGCCTCTATAAAATGTAAAAAGGTGTCAGACAATTGTATGGTTAATACCGCTGTCATCTACATCTTGCAGGTTGAAGGCGGAAACGTTGGGCAGAGATGTGCAGGGCTCAGGGTGCAGCTCCATGGTGGGACCTTCCTGAGAAGAACAGCAGTGGTAAGGGGAGTGTGGTGCAGTAAAGCGTGCAGTAATATTACAAAAACATGCAAGCATTCATCTTGAATATAAAATCTATTTAATACACTGACCTCTTAAAGCCCCATAAAACTTTAACAATATATATTAATTCATTCACAAATAAGTCTATTAGCTCCTCCAAACCAGCGTAGTCATGACAACAGGAGATCAGTACCTGATCAAATAAATAGACCATGACGTCATCATCGAAGGACACACTCTTCCTCAGTTTCCTGTCCCTTTCCGATGACTCTCCTGGAAGACTGCAGTTTTGATAGGATTTTAAAAGACTTTTCCTTGTGCTTATGTTCAGATTTTCCCCATGAAACACTTCACCGGGATCCTCCTCCGAGTTATTATTGACATCAGAGGGCAAAGGGGCGTTTTTGAAATGACTTGACACTTTGTTTTCGTCACCACACTCATCGGTCCCGATGAGAGTCTCGCGATCTTGAGTGTGGCACCTGTCAGTCGCCAGCTGCAGGGGCATGTCCTCATCACAGAAAATGAAGATCGTGTTCGGCCGATCCATTTTAAGAACATGCTGCTGGGTGGTTACATTTATATTCCCGGGGATTAAAGTGAAAATGTCCCAAATACTGAAGATGAGTGTTTTCCATGAAGCCTCCTTTGGGCACTCTGAGACAGAGGAGGGAAATGTTGATTGCTGGAGAGGCTCCTCTAGAGGAGAACCCAGCTGAGGAGAGAGAGGGAAGGGGGATGACCACGTGCTTGATCTGCGGTTCCTCCACAAGTTAATGGCCCTGATTGGCTGCTGCTCCTCATCCGCCAGTGTCATCTGACCTGAAGATATCCAGAACCGGAGCTCTTCATTCCTTATTGAGAGAATCCCAATCAGTTCCATACAATTTGAACTGTTTTGCTCGCAGATATTGAAGTGGAAGCTTTAGCCAATACAAGCTTTGTTAAATATTTCGAAATAGCTTCATGCTTGTCCCACAGAAACATGGTCAATGACGACATGTGTTGTCTGTTAACTTTGGGTTATGGTGTCTGTAACACGGAGCTGCACTTTCAACACAATTAAGCAAACAAAAGCTGGGGCACACTGACCGAATATGATATGAGCAAAGGTGATTTCCTCTTGCATAAGAGCTACAGTGCACAGACAGCCCTTCGGAGGCTGTTGACAACAGGATGTACTGAAACTGATTTGTGGATAACACAGCACTCACACACACACACACAAACACATACATTATTTAGCCTCTCACTTCTGAGCTTGAATAAATATCGGGGCTCATTCATCTGTGGAGACAAAGACGCAATAGGAAACTTTCACTGCTCTGCAGTAACCAAGCAACTGTGACTCAGGAAAGGAAGAGAGGGGCTGACTCACAGCAGCAGTGACGTAAAGGATGTAACAAGACACACACGCAGACGCACCACTGCACTGTCTCACACACTTATGTAGACACACACACACACACACACACACATGCACTAGGCCATAAAGCCTGTAATCTGCCCTATTTCAGGTAAATTAACACCCCACTGTGTAACAGGTGGAGGCGCTCTGCGGGGGACACAAACACATTTGTGTCCTTCACAAATCCAAATGATACCGTTTCTGCCTTCCTTTGCCACTGCATTTCCTTCTGTGAAGCCAGTTCAAACCGTCCAGTGAAAGCACCAGTGCCACTTCGCCCCTGGAGTGTTCTGGCTCT
This sequence comes from Pseudorhombus dupliciocellatus, assembly GCA_016785235.1. Classification (NCBI taxonomy): domain Eukaryota; kingdom Metazoa; phylum Chordata; class Actinopteri; order Pleuronectiformes; family Paralichthyidae; genus Pseudorhombus; species Pseudorhombus dupliciocellatus. The sequence continues at coordinate 107,324 of JAFBJW010000093.1, read as the reverse complement.
GCAGAAACAAAGAGAGGAACATGGTCAGCAAACGTTTTTGCATCGCTTTGTAATCCTGCTGCATCATGATGCTCCAGAAAGTGTTGCAACACGCTCAATCGCCCTGCATCTGCACCATGCATGAATGCATGCATGACACCGGCGCATTTCTCCTCCTACCTTGTAGTCCGTGAGCCCCACTCATTCCCCCCCTGGTGGTTTTGCCGCACGGCAAGGGCACCGGGAGACACAAGCTGGACCTGAGAGGAACATGGTCAGCAAACGTTTTTGCATCGCTTTGTAATCCTGCTGCATCATGATGCTCCAGAAAGTGTTGCAACACGCTCAATCGCCCTGCATCTGCACCATGCATGAATGCATGCATGACACCGGCGCATTTCTCCTCCTACCTTGTAGTCCGTGAGCCCCACTCATTCCCCCCCCTGGTGTTTTTGCCGCACGGCAAGGGCACCGGGAGACACAAGCTGGACCTATGGACGGTGAGAGAGGAGACAGAGGGATGCACGGGGGAAACAAAGAGGGAAGGAAGGAGGTGGGCGGGGGGGAAACTGGAGGGCAGGTAGGGATAGAATAAGGGGTGCATATGAATGGAGGTAAGGAGAGATGAAAGAGGACTGAAGCAGGAGGAGGGCAGGGGAAGGACAAAGTGCTCCCACGTGCAGCACAGTCCCTGGAGGCTGCTGGACTTTCTGCAGCAGCAGAGTGAGAGAGGCAGATCAATAACTTATCTGGTCTAATGTAACACAGCCGTCCTCCTTTAAAGGTTAGGCGTGTGGTACGTAGTGACATCTGGTGGTGAAGTTGCGGCTAAAGACCCCCCCGGACACCACCCCCCACCCCCACAGCATATGAGTGGTTGTAGTTGTAGCAAAGGGTGAACATTAGCTCTCTCTAGCGGTTGCAAGGAGAATAGCAGGTTGGGTCCTGCACTGCAGCTCTTCAGCTTGCTCTGTGAAAAAGAACCAGCTCCTCTGGTGATTGGTGTCTTTACAGTTGGCAGAGAGACGCCGCAGTGCAACTGATGCAGCAATTAGATAACTTTTACAGATGGCAATAAAAATACGACACCACACAATAAATATCCACCACTGATACAGTTGCTGCCTCTGCTGCCCAGTTGTACTGCGACACCATTCTTTCATCAGCATTACTTCAGCCGTTAGTACTGCGGAGCTTCTGTCCAGCATTATGGGAATTCCTGCTGGTTCAGTCCTCCCCCTGGCAACAAAATCACTGATGCTGGAGTTCTGCTTTACACACCCGGGCAGCATCATGATTTTGTTCCCAGGAGGAGATAATTCACGCCACCATTCAGCCCTTCTCTGCTCCCACTGACAGTGGCTGTGCCAGGAAGGAGGTGAAGTGTCGAGCAGAGATAAAGCAGCGAGAGACAGAGATGGACAGATGGTGTTTTGAATCCAGAATTCCTGTCTTCACTTCACTGCCTTTTCACAAGTTCTCCCTCCCCCCTCTCTCTTCATTCCCACTCAGTCGCCCTCTGCTGCGTCGGGTCACCCAGCAACCTGCACCCGTCAGCCCATATCGGGTCATCAAGGGCACCCTGACCCCTGACTGCTCGTAGTACAGTGTTTCTGTATAGTCAACTGTTTTTCACTGGACGCGACAGTACGCTCAATACACGCCGATATGGCCGCTGGGCTCAAAGCCTTCTTGCTGGAACAAAATGTGAGCCGTTCCGGCCTATTTCCCATTCTATTTTCACAGTGGAGTGATGATTGATGTGTCCTGTCTGAGTTTCTCATAATCTGATATCGCGACAACTTGCGCGTCTAAATGTCAAATGAATTAGGGATACATCTTCGGTTTCAGGCCCTCAGACTGCCCGGGTGGAAGCCGTGAAAGACTATCAGTTGTTATTCATTTTGCAATGTAGTTTATAAAAGCAAGGTAAAGCACGGGCTATATTTTCGACTCTGCATCTTTAGCCCAAGGCTAATGCTGAAATCAGCCTCGCTTGTTATGGCAGCAGGGAAATGGCTCGCCTCCGTAATTCCCTGCAGCCTTCTGGGGAAACCTGACCTCGGGCACCAGCAGGTGAACTAGTCCCAAGAATGTGTCTGTTGTGCTACGGAAGGTGAGAACAAGCCGAAGCGCTGAGGAAACACTCCAGTTTATTTTCTAATTAATTGGTCGGGGGCTTCCTGCGTCCCACTGCTCCGATTGAGTTGCAACGTCATACGCGGTGTGTGCATAAAGAACCGTGCGACTATCCTTTTACACTGCAGGCGCAGAAACACCGCGTCCAGCCGGCAGACGGCAAGTGACACCTCACAATCCGTGAGAGGGGGGTAATTGGAGCTCATTGGGCTTATTCTGAGCATGTCGAATACACCATGCTCAGTGCTTGGAGAGGAGCTCGGGGAGATCCTGTCTCCGGAGTCACTGTCAGCGCCAGCCCCACAGCAAAGCACTGTGGGTAATACGCGCGGCAAAGAAGCCTCCAAGTCAAGGCGCTTGCAGCGCTGTTTGCAGCCTTTATTTGGCCACGTCAGAGGCTTGGGGAGGGGGGTGGGTGGGGGTAAGGGGGTCGTGAAACAGGACACTAGAATAACAACATGAAGAGCTGCAAATATGTCACTGATATGTACACATTTGTTCAAGGTGTGTGTCTCCTGCAGCAATAAAACAAACGTGCTCTGTCATTAACATGTAAAATAAGCCGAGGGGGGACTTTGTTTGCAGCTTTGGCAATTACAATGATACGAGCCAGGGTGTAATTTGTTACAGATCAACATCACAACAGCGAGCCATCTCATAAAGTCCCTTTGAAAAGGAGAGAAGACTTTTCTCTCTGGCGGCAGATTACAGGGTCTTAAAAGTGTTTGCTGACAGAGTGTCTTTAATATGATGACAGAAAGGCGTAATCCATCTCAGATCACTGGCTGAGTATTTATGAGCCTCTGTTGACAGCAGTATACACCTGCTCTCCCCTTGGTCCAGACCTGGGAACAGTGCCTGCCTTAACTGGCACCGCCGCTGCCAAGGGCGCTGCCATATTAAGAGCATTGTGGGTGTGCGTGTGAGAGAGAGGACAGGGATCGTGTGTGTTTGGACAGCCACAAGATGAGTCTTGTTAATAAGAAATATGCACACCTCAAAGCTTATAATTTCCATGAATTAATATTTTCACTTGAATTGTTTTTGGTCTGAATACTATTATTTGAATATTTGAAGTCAACCTCAAACATTTAAAGGAAAAATATTTGTGTGACACTTAAATTGCATTAGCGTAGAATACACACGTGAGCAAGTTACATTAGTTATAGTTTATGAAATTAAAAAATATAAAAATCTAAAAACTAGCTAAATATCACACTAAATGCTTGGACCACGTTCGTCTCCATTTACGCTGTTGCTAAGGGGTCACTTGGTCTCAGTAAAACGTTGCAGCTTCCTACCAGCAGGCAGCAGCAGAGTGAGGGTTTCCCCAGCTAACTTTATCACAGTTCTCCATCGGCATAGCTGTGAAAAAAAAAAAAAAACTGAATAGCATTTGAATGTTCTGTTGGTGTGAGCTCTGTGAACTTACGAAAGAAAGTAAAGAAAATGTCTTTGCCACTATATCAGCCAGGTCCTGAGAACGATGGAAAGAGAAGTTCAGCAGCGGACGGCTGTGATACACCTTGATGTAGGTTTCCACTCGCCAATAAACCGAATATAGTAGTGAAGGGCCTGTGCCTGTCTGTCACTTTACATGTATGTGCCATTTAAAGGATGAGCAGTGAGTGCAAACGCTTACATCATCCTGTAATCAAACCACAGCTGACGGAGGCTGGGCAACAGCAAAAAGAGCTGTATGTAATCACGTGAAGATGTCACACAGACAAAAAGACAAGGGAGGACGAATGAGTTTGAATTGTCAGGGCTGCTTGCAGGCAATAGACTCAAGGGAGAAAAGCGCTGAAAAGCTTGACCGTGACCTCTGACCTGTACCGACGGCTCACACACACACGCTGCTGCACACGCAGGCTGAGACAGCTGTGGCTCCCCTCAACTGGTTTAAGGTGTTTATGGAGGCCCTGAGATTGAAAGCTCGTTGACAGAGCTCTCACTTACACACACACACACCACCCAGATCAGATAAGAGCAGATGTGTTTGACTGTATAATCTTACATGTGACCATGGCCCATGCCTGTGAAACATACATATTTATTGCTATTTTCCCAGGGGTACATGACACAGCTTCATTCTACAGGGACGTGAAACAATCATGTTTTTGACTTGGACTGGTGTAAGGCTCTTTCCCCGACTCCACTTTCTCTGATGCCTGCTCCCACCACCCCCCTCCTCAGAAAAGGCACAGGGACTCCTTGACTCGACTCCTTGGACTCACCCCCCCCCGCTCCATCTCCGTGAACAAATCCCTCACTTGCACCTTAAGCTGCCTGGTATTCATCCGTCCCCGATCCAGTTGCGCAGCAGCAACCAGATTTAAGTCAAAAATGTAATGAGTCAGGTTTGTCCCTTAGTTACAGAGCAAACAGATGAGAAACAGAGCGGCCTGGAGACTCTGGGCATTGAAACGAACGGACCGCAGCGCATTTAACAAGCATCTCATCTTTGCAGTTAATCTCGCAGGATGAGGAGGATCAACTTTCCTCCTCAGCAGCAGATCACTGCTGCTGCCACGAGGGCTGCAAACATGAAAGCACTTTGGTTATTGAAAAGCCGTTTTCCTGACTATGGCAGCTGACTGATGATTGACTCGGACTCAAAGACAGCAGCGTTCCCTTTTGGGTTTTTTTTTTTTTTTGCTTCATTTCTGCACAATGTGGAGATGTGATGTGTCATTTATCTTTATGTAAATTGAATGTAAGTTTCTTAAGTCACATTTGTGAAGATCAAAGTACAGTGGAAGTTTCTATGAGGAGGACATTTCGTTTTTCTCGAGTTCTATCTTGATCCAGAGCTGAAATCCGCTCTTTATCAGAGCAGGTAAAACAAGCACACAAATACACATGGGCGCACCGACACAATGACGGCAGCCATGTGTTTCAGCGTCATGGGTGCCAAAACAGAGGAGTGAGAAAAAATTCTTGGCAAAGAGCATGGGTGGGTGGTGGGTGGAGCTTAAAGTGTGTGTGTGTGTGTGTGTGTGTGTGTGGGACAGGGTGTCTTGGCTGAATTTGAGAGCGCCACTGGCATGTCCACGCCACAGCCGGGCAGATAGAAATAGAAGAAGCAGTAACTGAGCCGAGGAGAGAGGAGGAACGGCCATCTTCCTCCGGGCTCATGCATGAGCAGGGTCTGTCTTCCTCCCTCTGTCTCCGTGTGCGTGCGTCGGCCCAACGAGCCGTACGTGTCAGACATTACAGAGGGACTTAAAGGTTTAGTCTAGCATGCGACAGGACATTAAGGCGACCTGGGCAATAATAATTTGTCTGAATTAAAATGGTCACCATTGTGAAGCCTCGCCACAGAGCGACGGCCTGAAATGTGACACGTGCTGCTCTAGACATGTCATATATTTACTCTGTCAACGCGTGGATGTCAAAGGTCAGTGTAAGAACATCATTCGGGATGAGGGCGTTCTCGTGTATCTCATTGAAAACGTGATGTTCTAGCTGATTGAGAACATTTCCCAGTGCTTATTATCAACACTCATATATGAAAAAAAAAAACTTTGCAGTATTCATGTTACTAGAACTTTGTGTCCCAACCCTAAAGCCCATCAATCAAAGTGTCCTGAAATATGTCAGTTTGGGTTAAACCTACCTCGCCCCTTTTCTGCTGCAAGCATCTTAAACTGAAGAATGACGCGGGACGGTTTGCTTTTTAACTAGATGAAAAGTACAAAGATCCAAGTCCAAAACATTATTCGTCATACTCACAAAATGCAGGATGTATTCCAGCTTGACGCAGCTGCAGCATCAGGCCACTCCCTGGTCAGTTTGCGGACACTTTTCTCAGGTGTAAGAGATAAAGGAAATAATCCTCCCTGTTCAGACTCCCCTGAAATTGCTTGCTCCTCTGAAGAAGACAACCGCCAATATAACAAACTCCCCCAAATCACTACGTGCCGTACACCGTCACCCCCATCCCTATCCATCTTTCTCTGTGTCTGTCTTTTCCTCCCGGTCCCCATCCCCCTCTTCTTCCTCTCATCCTCCGCTCCATCACGCAGGAAGCCTGGTCTTCCTGAAAACAAGCACCAGAGCGTGGAAAGGGACAAGGCAGAGGGGGGCGAGTACGTGAGGGGTAACAGAGGATGTTTTTGTCGTTCCTCTGGTTGCTGCAGGCCTCACTGTGGTCCATCCTGAGGAAGCCGGGCCCACGTCACTAGGGCCAGGCCTTGGGGCCCACACGTGCTGCCTGGCGAGGCCCGGTGTGACCCCCCCCCCCACATATGGGAGCTATAAACACCTCTGTGAACTGAAACCGTGGAAAACACTGCTTTTCAAATCCTAATAGCAGGCAGGAGGAAGTCAGCGTGAAATCAGTTGGACTGCACTTCAGTGACACAGATGTGGTGTGGAGAGGTGGTGTCAGCAGGCCGCACTGACCACACGTCCTGTCTCATGAGCTGCGAACTGCCAAAGCACCTGCGAGTGCAAGAACTCCTCAGCAGGTGAGTCACGGCAGGGAAAAAAACGATGGCACCAGTGGACGTTGATATGAGCAGTGTTCTCCCATCAACTGTTTCAGATCATTTAAAATTTGACATTAACCGTGTCCAATGTGTATTATTCACCACAGGAGTCCCGGAGAGAGTCCACGCAATTGCTAAAGAGCCCCGTTACCACATATGTTGTGAGGGATCCCTCTACCAGGAGAAACAGAAGTGCAATAGATGTCGTGTGTGAAAACTACACCTAGTCAGAATACACATAATCCTCATTATGCTGAAGTTTATACATCTGCATTGTGTGTGAGTGTGTTTTTCCTCATATGCCCAGAGCGCATGACGTGTTTACCTTCTGAAATAAACACTCGTCTGAGAACAAAGGGCTTTAAATGCTAAATGTAGCATGACTGCGAGTGGACACAGCTCCAGGAGCGCAGGCTGAAAGTGACAAGAGGCCATAATAACAGGATGTTTACAGCCTGCGGAAACGCTGCCAGGGACGACCGCGGCCACGCCGCAACTGTGGCTGGGGACGTTAGAGAAAAAAGGAAGCGCGGGCCAGCCGGGGTCACTCCAGATGCACCAAATATAACCTCACTGGCTGCAATCCTGTCTGCAGCTGCAACCCGACGGTCCAGTCTGTTCAGGTAGATTGACCACGATAAACTAGACTTTAAAAGCCAAGACACTCTGTCCTTCACACAAACACACACACACAATGGCTCGAGTGGTCAGCTGCAGGTGACAGCAGACAGAAGGACACTGGTGGTTTCTGACACTGGGGGGTGAAGCCTATTTACTGTCACCAGTTGTTTCTCTGTGCCCATCAGTGGTTGCATATCACCCCAGGCTGTAACATCCACCACAGCAGACTCTGCCTGATCATGGCCATCACCGACTTCCTAGCAGCTTCGGACATCACTTCGGCCATTAACGCTTGTAAAGGTGAGGAGACGTTGGTGTGTTTGTTTCCACATTTCACTTTACCAAGATGCTTGAAGCACAGAGGGATGCCGCTGGATCGGATCAAATTTGGTCTGTGCTTTTGCTTTCAGGGAAGGATTCCTTCAGCCCGAAGATGTTCTTCAGAACAGTCGGTTTATCCAAGAAAAGTCCGGCGGAGATCGAGAGGGTCTTTAATATTTTGGACCAGGACAAAAGTGGCTTCATAGAGCAAGATGAGTTACAGTTGAGTTTAAAACAAATGATATGGTTTGCTGTACACCTGAGCTGCAGCATTGTACGGTCAGGCGACATGCATTTACATTTTGTTTGTGTCGCCAGACTGTTCCTGCAGAATTTCACCAAAGGAGCGAGGCCCCTGACCGCAGCCGAGACCAGAGCCTTCCTCCTGGAGGGAGACTCGGATGGAGACGGGAAGATCGGCTGGGAAGGTAGGCAGGTCTGAGGGGACCTTCACTGCAGGTGCTGGGTTGAGTTGATACTGCTTGATATTTTCTAAAATACACTAATAATGACTTGAAAATGCAAAGAAAAGAGATGAGAGTGTAGATTTAGTTCTTTTGAATACATTCATCTTTATGCCAGCTCACATTTGGTTGCCAGGCAACTGAAGTGGAGGTACAACAATGGCCTCCTCCAGTGTCACTGCCAGGTACACACCTCAGGGTGTTTTGTGATTGTAGATGGAAGCAGGAGGTTGGTTGTACTAGTTTGCGTGAAAATAAAAATGTCTCAAACCCAACTTGTGTTTCCCCGTGGCAGAGTTTTCAGCACTGGTCAAGTCTTCATAAAGCCTGCACCACCCCTTCCATGATTATGGTGATGATCTCAGGATGGAGCTATTTTAAAGAATCCCCTGGACTCATCCAGGGATCTTATGTGTTTAGAGCCATGAAGTCAACTATGTCATAGTTTGAATGAAGAACAATGTAATAAAGTAACTGGTGTAAAAACACAATGAAAAATCTTCTGCCAGAATAGTTTACAAATAAACTTCATTCTCACCATTGGTCTGTTTCTTTTCTCCTTAGTCCAAGCCTTGTCAAGATGAGCTCTCTAATAATAACTTTACATATAAAGTGTCATTATGATGTAACGTTGAGCCCTGGTGTGGGGAGGTCCAGCAGGCACTGTCCTTTCTCCAGGAGCAATAAGCAACCTAATGAAGTGTTTGTTATTCTGGTGGCCTCACTTACCTCCCTGGTGTGAATCATGTGTTTACACTCTGGCAGCTTGCACACAATAATTAGCCCACTTTCTTCCAATGCCTGAATCCAATAAAAATAACACTTGAAAGACCATTTTATGATTCAGAACCATAAAAATATGACTGAGCATCCGAATATAGAATTGGAGTAGCTCGCAGCGGCTATAAATCTTTTCGTTTCACTTAAGTTCGTAAATCAAATGTTTTTGCGTCTCACTTTCCCACAGGCAAGTTGTTTGACATCAGTACAGTATTCGCTGAATCCTTGTACCAGCTTTATTTGGCACCCTGGGCCCTAGCCACCGAGCAGGCTTGAAATGGTTCTTGGTGTGATTGCAGGTGGGACTGGGCGCTTGGCACAGACGGAGTATTGGCACAGCCTGGTACAGACTGCTGGGTCATGTCCAGCTCTGGCAGACAGAGGTGAGGTCGATAGGAGGACCGGGTGTCTGGGCAGAGAGTCAGCACTGCTGGCCCAGTCTGGGGAGGCTGAGCACTTCCAGTGACCCAGCAGAGGAGCTGTGGGACAGGCTAGAGTTTCCTGGGCCGGAACATTTACAGCACTTCTGTCTGTGAGGCACATTTATTTGAAATAAATTCACCCAGTGCTATTGGCCAGAGGACAGAGACAGGAGGAATATGGGTCATTTCTATTTTTGCTACAGCATGCAGGAAGAAACTCTTAGGTGGACGGTTAAAGACATCGTTAATTCCTTGGCATGAAAGATAATGTCTTAAATGCACATTTCCTTGGTTGATGGCATAGCCATGTTTATCTTTGTTAATATCCACAAATGTATAATGAATATATGACGAGTATTTCAGGTGTAAAGCTCAGGATATGATGGGCGAGTGGCCCATTATACTCTCTCCAGTTACAGACCCTCATGGCCGAGCTTAATGGGTTTCATCCCCGCTGTGAGATATTTGTAATTTAAGCCTGATATTAAAGAAGGGCAGAAATAGTTACAGTATCTGTGAGTCATTTGAGGTGAGAGACCTCATTTGACCACAGCAAATGTTAAAGGCTAAAGATCAGTTAAAAAAAAAAAAAAAACTTTTAATGAGATTTGATGAAAACAGAGCTTTTTTATAAAACAAAAAAAAAAAAAAATGCATGAGTTTGATCAGTGTTGATGCTGTTTAAAAAGCTCCACTTCAGCAAATGGGGTGTCCACCCAAAAAAAAAATCCATTGTGGACTGCACGATGACACTGGTTTATCAGATATCCTAATTAGATTATTACATATTATTGCTTGGGACTCTTTTTGTGACCGGCCCAGGTTGAAGCCTGTGTCAACTCTTGCTGTTGTAATTTTGTAGATTTTTTTAATTTCTCCACAGTGGAACTAATTAAGTGTTTTCTTATCTTATCTTATCGCTCTTCATACCATAGAAATAACAGGATCACCTCAACACTGCCTCTCGATGTATGGCAGGCACATAGCAGCCTGCAAGGGACCGGGCACAGGCATGGGAAGACCCCTGGACCAGTTAGTCATTTGATTCAATTGTTCAAGAGTAATGTGAGAACTTATTATGCAATGCAATGAGATGAAGATGTAACATAATCAACTTTCACTATGTCCTAAAATAGCATCCACACTATCTTCATCAGCACAGGGAGAAATAATAGTGAAGGTTTCAGGAATCCGACAAGATAAAACCAGAGATTTCAGACATTTTATCCATGACAATAATGCACAGGCTAATTTTTAATTAAAAAAAACCTGCAAAGATCCATACGCAAAAACTTGCACGTCGTGTGGTATAAAAGACAAACTCATTTATTGTCATTTTAACTTAAGTAAAATATGAAAACACATTTTACTTTAAGAATCTCAGTTAAAATGACTTTTTTTTAAATTCTGGAAACAGCGCAACAATGCTAAAGCTACCGACACTGATCCGGAAATAACTGTAACTGCTACCCAAACCTGATTCTTACTTTAGTAATCTCCCGTAACTTGGTGGTGCGCTGCAGAGTTCTGCAGATCAGGGCGCCTCAGCCCTCAGACTACGTTTCCCCCAAATCAGCAGCATATATTATTAGCCCAATGCAATATCAAGCACTTCTGCATAGGCCTACTCTTGGCCTACCATTTAAGCATCTTCATTTATGTAGATATAAATAGAACAGCTCTGTCTACTGGACACATTTTTCGAGCAACTGCTTTGACCGCTTCGCACACAGTGTCTGTTACATAGCCTATGCATCATATTTCGCGCTGGTGGAGGTATATAAGCTGGAGAGAGACGCAGAGGAGTCCACTGCAGTGAACGGATTCATCTCCAGCGAATTTCACTCTAACCTTAGAGTCAACACACTGAGGTGAGTTTCAGTGAGGAGCTGCAGATCTTTAGCCAGGACTCACCCAGAGTTTCAGGGCTTTAACTTCATGCGATGGGATAAAGACGAGGCCAGGGCCAGATTCTCACCATCAGAGGCTGAGGGCTTGGATTTGGACTCACTGAGGAACAAAATGGGAAAAAAAAAATGTGTATGGTTGTCAACCAACCACAGCAGCAAAGGACATTTGATGTTTTGCCTTGGAAGGCTTGGTTTTGGGAGAGAGAAAAATCGGACTACTTTTTCTGATGATTTGTGCCTTGGAATACTCAAAAGGAGGAACAATGAGATGCATTGCATGGCCTGATGACGATGTTCTGTTACTTTACACTTAACAGATGACAGACATGCAAATTCGAAATGTGTCGTCTTGTAGGATTTGCTGCAGCTGAACTGATGACCTGTCCTCTGCTCTCTCCTCCCTCAGTTAAAGATGTCTTTGGCCCAGAAACTGAATGCAGCTGACATCACTGCAGCCCTCGCTGACTGCCAAGGTAAATCCCATCAGTTGGTCTTATTAGGAAGACAATACTAGGTAATAGCTACACATATTTTTTAAAAAAAGTTAATCCTCGATGACAATAGCAGAATTATTTGCTCCACAGTTGAAAGGGGAATGCTGTATCAGCAGGAAATTTATATGAAGGCACAGACAGTTCAAAGTTGCCTTTTTTCTTGCATTTAATCACCCAGCAGCTTGAACGCTATGTGTTTATCACAGTAACCGCTGTAGGCAAAAGGAATAAAATAAACTGCTGCTGGTCAGAGGGTTAAGAGAGAAAGACACCAAAACAGTTTGAGGCAACCATTATATGTTTAACACCACTCCACAATTCCTTATTCAGAAAGTCACATTTAAGTCTGTTGTCAATGAGTGATCACATCAGGGGCCAATCAGATGTCAGCGAGGTCCCTGCTGATACTATCCTCTCTCTCTGTTCTCTCCTCTCAGCTCCCGGCACTTTCGATCACAAGAAATTCTTCGCAAAGGTCGGCCTGTCCGCCAAGTCTGCCGCTGAAGTCAAGGAGGCCTTCGCAGTCATTGACCAGGACAAGAGCGACTTCATTGAGGAGGATGAGCTGAAGTAGGCGCCTCCTCTTAGATTTCAAATCAAGCACCTCAGGGAGCAAAGGGATAATCTTACTCAGTGATTTCAGAATGATCAGTCAGGGTGTTCTCCTCGGGGAGTAACCCTACGCCCGCTCCCTCCTTGTGTGTCTCAAGGGAAAGGGTGACACACCAGGCCATCAGAAAGGGCAGAGCAATGACCCAGGAGCCAAACCAAGTGCATTGCTCATTTGAGAAAATTTTTAAAAACAATACAGATCCAGTGATGTTAAAACAAATGTAATGTCGATCTAAAAAACAAAAACTCTTTAGAAAAAGTAGATCCTCAAGCACATCCAACTTTTGTCAGATTAAATCTATTCAAACGCTTTCATCACAGAGTCATTTTCTCCGATTCTCCTCTCCAGGCTGTTCCTGCAGAACTTCTCCGCCGGCGCCAGAGCTCTGACCGACGATGAGACCAAGACTTTTCTGAAGGCTGGTGACACTGATGGTGATGGCAAGATTGGAGTTGCTGGTGAGGTCTTTGTTTGAATGAGCTTTATCTGGAAGTCCATCAAAACCACAGCACCCTGTAATAATACTGGAATC
>JAFBJW010000093.1:0-94545 GCA_016785235.1 Pseudorhombus dupliciocellatus | reverse complement strand
CCCCCCCCCCCCCCCCCTCTCTCTCTCTCTCTCTCTCTCTCTCTCTCCCTGCAGAGTTCGCTGACATGGTCAAGCAGTGAATAACCTGACCAACCAACTTACTTTATTACAACTCCTAAGGAACAACTTGAGCCAATGACATGATCCTCCTCTATTCAACTCTTCCCTCTCACTCTTTCTCTTAACTCTCCACACCACTTTTATACACACGACCTTTCAACCCCCACCCCTTCCACCTCTCTCTCTGACTGTTGCTGTCCTGGATGAATGTACCAGACGAAGTGTATAGCGAGGTTCTCTCTTTCTCTCTCTCTCTCTCTATTTTCTCTCTCTCTCTCACTTCTGTCGTCGTTTTATTATGTGGGTTTTGCTTACTGTGAGATCAGTGATGATGCACTTTTACGGGAAACGGACGGACGATGAGACAACAATAAAGGTTCTTTTTCAATAACGCAAGTCTGATCGTGGTCTTTGACGCTCAAACACGAGAAAGTGACAGACTTTTTACCTTTCCTTTGACCTTGTATAGCACAGCAAATCAACATTCCGAACACATTGGGTAAAGCCAGTCTACCTCTCATGGATGAGAGGTAGACTGGCCCTACATTGAGGCATAAGAGCCACATGGTGGCGCCCTTCCATCTTTCAACAACTCACCAGCACAGCTCAGGGTTTTATTGACCCAAATATGGAGCGTCCAGATCGGATTTTATTATCTGAATTTCCGATGAGTTGAAATGGTTCAAGCCGACGACTCAAAAGCATTGTCAGTCACAAACTGATAAGTCAGAGGTTCACCAGGAGAATAATCGCATGTATTCCCCTGGTTCTCGTTACACATCTATCTCTCAGCCTGAGCAATTAGTGTTGACTGGATTCACCAGAGACACTGCTGTGTCAGGTGGTAGGAGCGGTTTCCCTCCGCAACAAACCCCCCAAAAGAAAGGTGGTGTTATTCACACCCAGTTCCAGTTCCCATATTTAACTGTAAATTTAACTGTAAATAGTAGGTGTTTAAGAGAATTTTTTATTTTATTTTTATCTTATTTTATTTTATTTCTTTATCCTTACTTGTTTTTACGGAGCTTCTGTAAATGTGTGTTTCCCCCATGGGGGAGGAATAAAAACGTTCAATTCAATTCAAAAAACAGAACTTTCTAAAATATTAAAATATCAAGCCTCCTTACATTTCTTTGAAGCATTTCTAACTCACTGTAGTTTACTTTTGGGGAATGTTTTGCATATCTTCAGTCAAACTTACACAAACTCTCTCTCTCTCTCCTCCGATCCCTGCCGCAGGTTTATCTGTAAATGAAAAGCAGTGGGACAGTGCATTATTATATTTGTTGAGGCCTTATTCTGGCTGCCAGTGCTTTAAATCCATCTTTAACAATATCCCTGGTGAGTCGTGAGATGATTTATGACCTGCTGTTCGCTATGATCGTCTGAATTCGGGAGATTACTCTCTAAAGCCAAAGAGTTAGGGCAGAAGGGTTGATTAAATTTGAGATGTCTATAAGCTCTAACATGCACGGGGGGGGGGGGGGGGGGGGGGGGGGGGGGGGGGGGGGGGGGGGGGGGGGGGGGGGGGGGGGGGGGGGGGGGGGGGGGGAAGAGGAGCGTATCACGGACAATTGGACAAAACAGTTATGACAGCAAGGAGGAGAGCCGGGGGTGGAGGCTGCATATACAAACAGATCTAAACAGTCAAGGTGAACTGGGCAGGTGAGCAGGGGAGGAACCTGAGAAGGAGGCGAAGAGAAAACTTGATCCTCGCTCAGGTTGGAAACTCAAGCATCTGTCCACCCATCCAGCTCAGTGTGCAATATATAAGAGCAGGGCAGCTGTCAGTGGCCACCACAAAGCCTTATCCTCCTCCTGCTGCTGCTGCTGCTTTGGACCTGGACGGACAGGACGCCGAGCCAACAGCGGTGAGTTCCACAGCTGCATCGGAGTCATATGGAGTTAAAGCCTCTGCTTTTTCAGGTTTTATCAGTGTTTCAACTTCATTTGAAATCATGTGTTCACAGAACTGTTTTCTTTCTACCAAACAAACTATTCAATTAAAAGATATTTTTGAGCAGATGGAAACTTCTCTTAAGCTTTAGGATCAATCATATGTATACAATGTGTCGGTCACTAAAATGAGGTTTTTAAAAGCAACTCATTTCACTTTGAGGGACTGTCCTAAAACTATGAGAGGCCTTGAAGTTAATATTAAACTGCATTGGTTGATTTGATTTCTCATGTATTTATTTTGCTGTGAAAATGCAATTGAGGTCGGAAGGTGTATTTGCATTAGTTTTAGGTCCAAAATAATAATAACACAAATCACACTTTTCATATCCTTCCCGGCAATAACTTCTCTCCTCTCCCTGATTACATCTTGCAACACCCAACCAGGCCAATCAAGAGATCAACCGAGGCAAATAGGCTCAGTAATTAAAACGCTGCCTGGGGAACATCGGATCAGGAGTATAATGAGTCAAGAGGGGATCGTAACGTCACAACACGATCAATTAGATTCAAGATTTCCAAATTCCAGATGTTTATGGTCACACTGTTTATCCAATACAAAGGGGAAAAAAGGTAAAATTGATTTATTATTTATTAATGGTTAAATGCACATTATAGTCAGTTATGATCAGATATATTCACAAAAGATTTGTGTGTGTGTGTGTGTGTGTGAGAGAGAGAGAGAGAGAGAGATAAATACTAAGCTTTTCTTTTTCCCTGCAGGATCAACATGTCTTTCACCTCCATCCTTTCTGCTGACGACATTGAAAAGGCTGTCAAGGACTGCCAAGGTTGTGATTTAACACACACACATAGACTCACACATAAATCTTCTGAACAAATCTGATTTGAACATAAGGATAATACTTTAAGGGGATCAAAAACTCTAACTTCAGTCACTCAATTTTGCAAAAATGCACATTAATCCTGATCTGAGAGGGATGGGTTTTTTTTAAATGCCGTTTGCAAATATTCACAATGTAAAGTCATGTGAGCTTTGTATTCTCCCCGGGAGGTGAAGTGTTCCTCTGAATGTTCCTCTCTGTACATCTCTGGCAAACACCAGCAGTTTGCACTCAAACATCCTCGAGCATCATCAAAGCTCTCTGCCCTTTTCCCAGGAGACTTTTTCTCAGTGTGTTCAGATGATCATATCCACCTCGAAGTTAAGTTTTTCCATACATTCTGGACTTTCCAGTTGGGCTTAGGCGAGGCTCTTGCTTTCAGGAATGTTTTCACATGTTTCCAGACACAAAGTGTTCCCTGTGCATAATCACCTCCCAATGCCTGATGAAGCTCCAGGGTCGATTGTAACCAAAAGTCTGATTTGCATTTTGTGTTTCTTGTGTGTTTTCCCAGCTCCGGACTCGTTCTGCCACAAGAGGTTCTTCCAGCTGTGTGGCCTGGCCTCGAAGACGCCCCAGGAGATCAAAGATGTCTTCCAGATGCTCGACGAAGACAAGAGTGGCTACATCGAGGAGTCCGAGCTCAAGTGTGTGACACTGCCATCACAAGTTCACGTTCCTCAGCTCCTCTTCATACGCTCACAGAATCCCGCTGAGAGATTCTTGGAAAGAAACCTCCTGAAATCCTAATTTTCATGAGCAACAAGATTAAGTCTGAAGTGTGGTTCCAAATTGTGTGTCTGGCAAGAGAGATTAAATGCACTAAACTCACAGTCGCAGCAGCCATCTCCAACTAATAATCCAGTCTGGGCAGTTTTGCTTTATGTAATTCACCTTTGTGTGTGTGTTGATAGGTTCTTCCTGCAGCGGTTCATCCCAGGGTCTCGAACACTGACCGAGGCAGAAACCAAGACCTTCATCTCAGCTGCTGATGATGACAGTGATGGCAGAATTGGAGCAGAGGGTCGGTATCTGATTTCTCTTATTGTATTTTTAAAACTCTCGATGGAAGCAGAAATGATCTCAGTGGTGGGATTGAGCCTCAGTGTGCAATTTACTCAATTTCTGGCCCACAGGGAAAGCAATCTGATGCCACCATGTATAAGTCAGACTTTGTCATCTAAAGTATTCAAACTCAATAGTCTCTGTTTCTTCAGGTTTATCAGTGTGGGAAACATATGTGGGAAGACATGACCTCCATGTTTGTCCCAGATTTGTCCATCATCCACTTACAAAGCAATATCTGGGCTCAGCCGCCTTACATAAAAGGATCATTGTTTAAAAAAAAAAAAGAAAGATTATTTTGACTGTCTGTTTATCTTCCACTCTTATCTCAGCTAAAGGTTAATCAAAGGTCCCTGTGTCAACCACACACATGCTCACATAAGGTTTTTTAAAAGGATGATTCAATGGATTTCTCACCATGGCTTGTTCTCCAGAATTCCAGATGATGGTCCTGTCCTGAGTCTTGCAGACAGAGGGAGCTCAAGTCCTCAGATCATCAAGCTTGGAGTTCTTTTTATAGCTGAATTCTTAGTTTTAAAAATATTTAAACGCAAAACTAGTTTGTGTCTGTGCACATCCCATGTGAATGAGATCAATAAACATGTGGAAACATACATTAACTCTATATGCCTTTCTCTTGTTTTTTTGTGTGTTCTTTTTTTCTTGTTATAGCAATGAAGGTCTATGTGTGTGTGTGTGGGGGGGGTCAGGTATAGATTGAGTTTACACAATATTGTGAAAGAAAAATGAACAATGTTTTCATCTTTCAAGGTTATCTCTTCTGGTTTTATCTGTATTTATTTATGTTTGAAGACGTCACAAAAACATACATTTAATTGGATTAGACTGCAAGCATAGACCAGAGTGGACACACTCTCCCCCTCTCTCTCTCTCTCTCTCGCTGTTGAGAGGCGGAACCTTTCTTTGGCATGGCATCGCGGCCGTACGAACCCTTGTGCATGTGGCGCCGTGCTGTTGTGAATCAGGAAGTTGAAAATGAGTAGAATGCGGCGTCTCCTCTCATTCGGCTCATTTTATTTATTCACACTGTCTCTGGCCATGAGCACCTGAACGTGGCGGCTGTGTTCTCTGCCCGGTGGGTGTCACCGTCGTGTCGTCCGTGTGCCGTCACGGTTCCTTGTCTTTTTTTCTCCGCCTGGACCTTTGCTAGCATAGACAGCTAGCCTGCTAGCTGCTCTGACTCGGCCCCTCGTTGACCGGGTAATAACAGTGAATCTCAAATATTTCTACTCTTTAACTTCGACACACACATTACCCTAAACTCACCGTTTTAAAATGTATGAAACTCTAAGACTCGGAGGTTTGTTAGTCCACCTCACAGACACTTTTCTAGCCAAGTAGGTCGATATAGAAACAAAACAGTGTATATGTACTAAGGCTCAAGGTAAAAGTACAGTCCACTCTTATCTTACCGAGTTAAAAATGTCACTATTGATATCATGTCTTAAGTTTTGACTATGGACAACACACATGCGTATCCAAACCTTTTATATTGGTTGTTTTTTATTGGAAATGTTTACATGTGTTCATAATTTGATCTTTATGGAGACGTGTGGAAGACATGATTTGTTTTTATATTGTAAAACGTTGTGTGTTATCTAAATACTTTCTCTGCTTATCTTTTCTGGGTTAAAATCTCAATACAGATTTGAATGCAGATCCACTGTTCTCAGTGTGACCCATCAGTGAGAAGCTCCAGATTTGTCTTGCCTCAGTATGTGATGTCCTTTTCTCCACTCTGCAGGCGCACGGCATGCAAACCACGCTGTCTTTAGAGAAAAGGACATCCAGATTTGAGTTACACTAATGCTGATGATTAGGTAAAAATGGTGTTGAGGCTGATGATGTAAACTCAAGGAATTGTGGAGATGTTTTTTGTTTTTCATGTCTTCATCAGCTGTTCTCGTTTTGTGCTTCATGCAGTCCCAGAATGGCTTCAGGAATGCAAGAGAAACAGTACACTCCCTGTCTACTCAATTTTTTCATTTATAACCCTACATTTGGACCTCGGGAAGGAGAGGTGAGCTTGACTCCTCGTGTGCACGTTCTATGCATTAATCTTACTTACTTTTTTAACTCTGAAAATATTTTATAGGGTTACTTAGTTCCTAATCCAAAGATTTTGTATGTAGGAGGAGAAGAAGATTTTGTTTTACCACCCCAGTGATGTTGAGAAGAATGAGAAGATCCGAAATGTGGGTCTTTGTGAAGCCATTGTGCAGTTCACCAGGTACAGAGCTCAGTAATGTACTTACTATTGATAAGGGTAGCTTTAGTTATGTGTATGTAGCCTTCTGTTGTCTCTGTAACATTTGCATTGGTCTTAGTAATGAGTGTTTGATAGGTTAGACCTACTGTATAAAAGGAGTGTTAGACCTTCCATTTGTTGTGATTTTTTGCTCCTCACAGTCACGTGTTTTTGTCCTGCAGAACCTTCTGTCCAACAAAACCTGCTAAATCCCTGCACACACAGAAGAACCGGCAGTTTTTCTTTGAGCCAGAGGACAATTTCTGGATAGTGATGGTATCTTAAAATAACTGTTGACACATTCTTGCACCCTTTACATTTATCTAATTATAATTTTTTATCTTTGTGATTTATCTCAAAGCTAGTTCAACCTGTGTCTGGACTGTACTAACATCCACCCTCACTGATCTTCTTCCTCAGGTGGTTCGAAACCCTATGATTGAGAAACCAAACAAAGATGGTAAACCTCCCACAGTAGAATATCAGGAAGAGGAAATACTTGTGAGTACTGAGAGAGTCTTGTCTTTATTTGTTTCCTTTAAAACATTTGACTTACAATTGCCTCTTGTCTTTGTAGGACACTGTTTACGGTGCAGTTGTAAGACAATGCTACAGTATGTACAAGGTTGGTTCCAGTCTGTTTTTGATGGTGTCATCTGTAATGATCTAAGCACCTTAAAACTTTCACATATGTAATGGGTATGATGTTAACTCTTATGACTTATTTAATGCACACAGACCCCTTCTTGTAACAGTGATTACTCTCCTCCTGCTGTAGCTCTTCAACGGTACGTTTGTCCGAGCAATGGAAGCCGGAGGAGTGGAGCTGCTCATGCAGAAGCTGGAAAAGTTCTTCTACAGGGTAAAAATCTATGCACTTCTTACTCACTGATTTGATATTGCACACAGTCACACCGCAAGTGAACGTTTGGTGGAATGTGCCATTTTACGTGTTGTAAAATAGTCTGACTGGAGAATCTCCTGCTGAGTTGTCCAGAGAAAGTCCCAATCCTGTTGTCCAGACATTCCCAGAGTTCATATCTGAAAAGCGCTTTTTGTTTCATGTCGCACTGGAGCAAATTTTTTTAAATCGGGCTCAACCAGCTAGAGTCATGGTTGATTTCCTAGTAATTATCCGCCTGCATTAGCTGTGTTGGCCTCAAGCTACTGTCACCTTGATGGAAAGCTGCAGCTCTTGGTGAAACAAGTATAAAAAATGCATTTGTGGTTAGGGAATACCCTTCTTAAGTTCACACAGGATTCCCTCACCCCCCATGTAACTCAATGACAGTGAAAAAGAGAGAGGCTGTGGGGTTGGTATCAGAGGTTGAATGTCAGTGCGGCAAGTGCCTGTTCGGGACGCCAATCATTTTGAGTTTCCCGTTCCGTTTCCTTTATTGCTCTGTAAGGAGGCACTTGTAGACGGGTAAACTAACCCCTCGCTCCTTCCCTTCTCCCGTGTCTTTTTTATTTTTGTTGTGTGCGGTCACTGTGGCGGTTCCAGTATCTTCAGACTCTCCACTTGCAATCCTGCGACCTCCTAGATGTGTTCGGAGGCATCAGCTTCTTCCCACTGGATAAGATGACCTACCTGAAGATCCAGTCCTTTGTCAACAGAGTGGAGGAGAGCCTCAGCCTGATCAAATACACAGCTTTCCTGTATAACGACCAGCTCATCTGGTACTGAGTGCTTATATGTTCTCAACTCAAATGTGTGTACATATCCTGGCATGTCACTTGCATTTATTTGCATTCATTCATCAGCCTCAAAACAAACAAACAAACAAAGAAGCAGCATTGTGTGCTGTCATTCTTCATTATACGACCACTGCTGAACTATAATTTCCCCCACAAGACACGATTATGGTTTTGCAATATGTGTGTTGTAGAGTTTATAAGCTTTTTTGTTTTGTCTGCAGGAGCGGATTGGAACAAGACGACATGCGGATCTTGTACAAGTACTTGACCACGTCGCTGTTCCCCAGACACTCTGAACCGGAGGTGAGAAAATGGACGAACTCCATGTACAGAATTCGGCAGAGACGCACGGATGAAAAGCAGTGAATTGCTTCCACAGCAAAACCACAGTCTCACTTCTTCATTTTGTCCTTTCTGTCGTCAGTTGGCCGGTAGGGACTCTCCTCTGAGGCCAGAGGTGGCAGGGAATTTATTGCACTATGGAAGGTAAGTGTCAATCGGTCTACCCATCATTTGGTGCCCACATGGAGTAATATTAAGTAAAGAGAAGTGAGCACAAATCTGTTCTCTGCAGGTTTTTGACAGGACCCACCAACTTTAAAGATCCAGATGCCAAATTCAGATTCCCCAAGATCTTTGTAAGCACACAGGACGGCTATGAAGAGCTGCATCTCATTGTTTACAAGGTATGGTAGAGTAAATGCTATCTGTTTTTCCGTGACAGTCTTTGTGAGTTAATATTTTAAAAGTCAAGTGAAGTTTTTATGAATTATTTTCATAATCTGTCATGGGCAGGATTTGTTTATGAACAGGAGATTTAGGACGATCTATTCCATTGCTCTATTGAACAATATGGATTTTTGGAGATTAGGCTGCTGAGTTTTAAAATAATGAAATACGTTCCATGATGCTTATCATCACGTTAATGTAATTTCTAACCTGAGTGACCTTGACTCAGCATTTAAAACCTGCCCTGATCTGCACTTTTCCAGGCGATGAGTGCAGCAGCTTGTTTCATGATCAGTGGTAAGTGTATTCACCTATTTCTATGATGAATTTTCCATTTCCTGGTTTCCTTTTGGTAATTTGATTCTATTATGTTGTGCTTTTATAATATTTTTGGCTATTTCGCAGCTCATACAGAGCTTAAATATGAACTTGTCATTCTCTCTTCCCAGCTTCAGTGGAGCTGACGAGAGACTTCTGTGAACAGTTGGATGGTCTGGTGGGACCTCAGCTCACTTTGCTGGCATCTGATATATGTGAACAGTTCACTGTTAACCGCAGGATATCAGGGTCAGTTGAAAATCCACCGCTGACTGTATTTCGAACTCGCCTCATGTCCTCACTGTAGTTAGATGTTTCACATTTGATGCTAGAAGAAGAAATTGTTTATAATTTTGAGGACAGCATATTCAGTAATTATTTAATGTACTTATGGACTCAAAAACTGTAAATATTATTATAAAAGCAGATGTCTCAGTGCACTGTGTGGGTAACTGATCCAGTGTAGTTTTAAAAACTGGCACCCTGGCCTGCTCTCCTTTAACCCCAGCTCCAGATACACCCTGGTCTGTAATATAAGACCAAGTGACTTGATGGGCTCCTTTTTAATCACTGTAGTGAAGAATCCACTGAATTAACAATGCTGTCCGTAATTTCTCGGCTTGCTCTCAGGTTCGTGTCCTGATTTGACCTGGTGACACTGCCCTTGAGACGCAGCATATGAAACAGTTATATGGCCATGTCGGGTAACTGTGCCCTTGGCAACTAGAGTGATTACTTGGTGTGTTATATTGTCCAGCCAAGAGAGAGCTGCGGTCTTAACCTTAGAATAATGGGATGTCTCTTTTTGGCAGATCCTTTTAAAAGATAAATCATGTAAATTCCCTAAAGACTGGTCCTTGTTTTGCTTCCTGTTTATTTCATTCAATCTGTTTTATTTATCGTGTCCATACAGGCCAGAGAAGGAGCCTCAGTTTAAGTTCATCTATTTCAACCACATGAACCTGGCGGAGAAAAGCACCATCCACATGAGGAAGACAGCCAGTGTTTGCCTTACCTCTGTCCACCCTGACCTCATGAAGATCCTGGGAGACATCAACTGTGACTTTGCCAGGTACAGCTGAGAACATTACTTCATTTGTTTTAGTTATGGAAACATTTACTACCAGTGGATGGTAAGGGAGCATGATGACATCCTAAGCTCTGTCGTTCAATGTGGTCATGAGACTGTAGTCATGTGAACGTTTTCTGTCTGTGGGGTGAAACTGCGGCATTGACATTTATCCGCATGACATTCAATATAACATGGTAGGTAATTACATGGTTTGTATTGTAAAATATTTCTTGAAGACAACGCTTAAAAGAATGAGAAATTATGTTTTTACTTTTTAAAATCACGTTAGTTTTGTCTCTCTCTCTTCCAGGGTTGATGAAGATGAAGAAATCATTGTAAAAGCAATGACGGACTACTGGGTCGTCGGTAAGAAGTCTGACCAGAGAGAGCTGTACGTGATCCTGAACCAGAAGAACGCCAACCTGATCGAAGTAAATGGTATGTCTCCTCCACCCGGTGAAGAGTAAATCTGTGTCATTACCTCCATGGTGGAAAATCCACCCTACTACTTAATCTGCACTTCACCCTTAAAGCCTTTTTTATCTTTTCTCTTCCACAGAGGAGGTTAAGAGGCTTTGTGCAACACAGTTCAACAACATATTCTTCTTGGACTGATGAGGCGGGGCAACTGTTCCACCACACTAAAGACTGTCACTGTTGAAGGTTGTCCTGACAGCATCCGAGTAATGCAACAATTGCATTGTAAAATACAAAAAATATATAATAAAAAGCTTTCTCACCAACTTTTTTATTTAATCTATGGATAAATTCGTGTAATTATGTGTAAAAAAACAAAAAATCCAGGTTTGTTTCTTTCATCTTCTCTGTACATACATGTCTTTTTCAAATTTCTTTCCAATTAGAAGTTGTTGATGCTTTTTCTTTTTGTATTCAAATTAATTTAAAAGGCTGACAGCAGTTTACTCCTAGAGTCCTACAGTTTTAAAATAGGTTCTCTTTAAAAAGAACATTTGTAAATGACTGCATTAACTTTAAATAAATTAAGAATGAATATGAATGAATAGCACGTGTATTTTTCAGTTATTTTTAGTTTTGGGGGGATTGGAAGCTTAACAATGATTACACTTTTGAACAGACTTCCAAATTACTCCACTGATTCACAGATTTTGGAGTAAATTAATCATTCATATTGATGTCATTTTTTTGTCCTTCATATAAATGTTGAATTTGTACTATAATGATTCATTATATTTCAAAACAGAACAGGCAGAAGAAATCACGTTGAAATGTTCCAGTTGCACGTCATATGCCAGACCGCTAGGTAGCATCAAATAATTCGTGGGTCTTTCGTGACTAGAAAAAACTGACACGAAGAAGAAAGGGGAACCAATCAGAGCGCACACTACAACTGACTTTTGGCCAATCAGTGTCCTTCTTGGATGAATTTCAAAAAGTCGCCCGCCATGATTGTTGTGTTTTAAGACTGAGTTGAAGTCTCAGTCTGCCAGGTGTTTTACCCGTCTTTTTTTCACTCTGCAGCCAAAGCAGGTTTCTTTTTCTTGTGTGTATTTTTGACAAAGAACCAGGTGAGACATGCATGATTATAACTTAAATGCTAGTTTAGGTCTTTGTTTGCTAACGAAGCAGTTTACGAAGCTCGTCGCTTCCTGTTTCAGCAGCGGTACTTCGGTGCACGGTTGCTAACTTTTTTTTTTTTTTTTGCTAACAAACACATGTTAGGAACAATTTGTTTCGAGCTTTGTGTTGACGGCCTTTGTTAAAGTGAAAGCTCGCTGAACGGTAACTATACGTCTCCTTGACGCTAGTTAAACACGTATCGTATCTGAATCCTTGCCTCTCCGTGTTCGTGTTTTGGTACTATTTTTGTCCTCTGGTGTTTAATTCGAAACATTAGCCTGACTATTTTTTTACTTACTTGAAGGCCCAGGCTTTACATTTTAGTCAGACAGCATTCGTGTTACACTGTTTTTTAAAGGCAATAAATCTTGAAAATTACATGTTTTTTCAAGTTATAAATTAGTTATTAATGTTAATTACAAGTGTATCATGTGCCTTTTAATTTGTGTAATACCTCACATGCAGTGTTCCTGTAATGCATTATGTTGTGTTCCTCTTCCTGACTGTTCCAGATACCATGGATTCTCGGTTTTCTCATCTGCGTCAGCGGGACACCAGTGTGTCCATGCTGAGAGTTAAAATGTCCCGCAGAAGGTCTCAGTCCCAGAAGGAGAATCGTGACCGGGCTGTGAACACACGGAGGCATCTGGACAAGCTCCCAGAGATGGATGTCTCCTCCCTGGATGCCTCCATTGTAATGGCCAACTTATCAACCATCAAAGAGAAAACACAGGACAATGCACAACCTGCCAAAAGTAATTTTTTGATATCCTTGATCCTACACTTAATATCACTGCAGACACCAACTGCAATGACCCTACATTTAAATGATTTAAAATAAAGCTAGGAGCACTTGTTTAGGCTTCTCTCACCTTTTTCCAGATGCGGCAGTACAAGAGAGGCTGAAACAGCTCGAGCGATGGAAAGAACGGAAGGCTCTTGAGAAGGAGAAAGAAAAGAGGGATAAAGAGCGCAAAGGTGTATTTAAGACCGGCCTGTACCATCCTAAGGATGGATTCACCATTGGCTCTCTGCCTGTGGTCCCAGCTGCTCCAAAAAGAGCAAAGGAGGTGATCAAGGACCACTGACTCCGTGTGTTTGTGAATGTTACTCATATTTCTACCCCACTGCTTTAATTTTTCTGTGATCATCTCTTATTTGTTGTGTTTCAGGTAACTTTGAACGCAGCTCCACCCCAGAGTTCCAGAGTCACTCGTTCAATGAAACACCAGCAAGTGGAGCAGGTATTGTATTCTGATATGAACATTTTCTTTGAGTTAAAACTGCTGTGCCTGTTCTTGGATCACTGACCCTTTTTGCGAAATTTTCCACAGCCACTGAAGACACACAACCCAAATACCGTGTCAAAGAAAGGTAAAGGAATTGAATGTCTTTAACTGTGTGTGGTGGATTATCAGCTGATGGTTTTAGTTCATGCCCGATCTCCTGCTCTTCCTTTAGTTGTGGAAAGATCAACCAGGAACCGAGCAGCTCCTGAAAAGCCTGCCCCAGCACTGGCTTCAACCAAGAGTAAAGTTTGTGCAGGTAACTCATGGGGAAAAAAAATCTTGGTGCATTGCATAACCTGGAGACTAGCCTTCGTGTTGGCTTTGCCCGATTGTGTTTCCTTGTTGGCAACTCAGCCAGTGTCCCTGTCATGCCATCCTACTGTAGTGGAACCTACCCTACAAGCTTTGACCACCAGATCAGCCAACAGGCCTTCTGTTACAACTGTTCGTGTGGTGAAAGTCAAGGCTGCTGGGATAAACTGAGCCATGGCCAGAGTTCAAGAGGTTTTTTTAATTTATTGGGCATAGAATAGGGTATACCATTTTGAGTTTGGATTACTAAAGCAAAATCAATGAAAAGCATAATTTATACCGTATGATGATGATTGCACATCTAATTAAGATGTAGGCTGTTTTGCTAATGTTCCTATAGAAAACAGACAACGATGATGTCTGAAGAAATACATTTGCACTTACACTCAGACTGGTGAAAACAATTCCCAGCGGGTGGCTCTATGCCGATGCACGGGATAAATGTAATATAGTTCTGGAAAACCACTTTGAGCCTCGTTAAATGTCCCTTTCACCCCTCAGATATGAGGACCACAAGGAGTAGAGCCAATGTAATGTCCATGGCGCCCCCTTCTGGCAAAGAAAAGACTTGCAAAGGTATAGTTTCAAGTTACGACAGCCATGTAGTTTTTGAGAATGATACGTTTTATCTTTCTCTCAATCGCTGTCATTTATATTTTCTTTATCTGTTTTTCAAAATCTGCAGCAACTGTCAAAAACAATGTCCAGCCTCTTGCCCCCAAGGTGAGCATTCTACTTCTTTCTTCATTTTTTATAAATTGGAATTTTAAAAGACATTTAAAAGTGGTAATATGCTGTTTTTGTCTTGTGCAGGAGCCAGAGCTGAAGAAGCCAGGGAGGAAACTTAACCCCTCCACCTCTGAGGAGGAGGCCATGGTGGTGGATCGGGATCTGGTTGACCCCGTCCCTGTTGAGGTTCCATCTTCATTTGCTCCAGAGGGTTTTCTCTTCAAGCCTCCTGTTGGCTTGTCGTCCTTCAAGTTCGAGCCCTTGACTCCTCGCTCAGCAGATGCCTTTCTTACACCAAGGTTTGCCGGTTGCTTTACTGTGATATTGTTACATGTGAGCCTAACCATAGAAAAAGCCTCTAAGATTATCATCTAAATGCTGTGCCATGAATCTTCTCACACAGCTCCAGCTTCAATATTCCACCACTTTCCTCGTTCAACACTGAACCTCAGCCTGAAACGCATGAACCCTCCCCTCCTAAGTCTCCTCACCACTCCCCAATAGTGGGTCCTCTGACTACAGGCAGCCCCCTGGAACCAAAGCATGATGTACCATACTTCAGGTGCCCCATTTTTTAAAAAATCCTTCCAGTGATATATGTTGAGAATTTAGAACAATTGTTTGGTTAATTTGATGTTTTCAATGCTATCTCCATAATCATTCAGATCAGAGATTGCAAGTGAGACGGACCGGCTGACCCTTCTGTGTGCCCAGTGGGAGCCAAAAGTGGAAGATGAGTCCATCCCAGAAGAGAGTGAGTGTGATTTGTTGGTTCACAGCAGCCGGTAGTGAACAGTCATGTTTCAGTGTTTTTCTTGCTCTTCTCTGTTTAGTGAGAGACTGCATGCGTACAGCAATCGGCCAAGCACGGCTGTTGATGAAAGAGCGCTTCAACCAGTTCAGCGGTCTGGTCGACGACTGCGACCTGGGTCGAGGGGAAAAGATCACCACATGCACTGATCTGCAGGGCTTCTGGGACATGGTTTATTACCAGGTGAGTGTCTCTTGTGAGAGGGCCAACTCATTGTTTAAGTCACTACCATATCCAAAGAGAGAAACCATATTTATTGTACTTCTCAGGTTGAGGATGTTAACAAGAAGTTTGACGCGCTCAAAGCAGCAGAGGGCCGAGGCTGGCTGGAGGAGCACAAGCCCCCACCACGACAGAGGAAAGTGAAGGTAATAACAGTTAGTTTGCATGAATATGGTTGAACTTCCATAACTGGGTGCATTTACTTTTTATATTTGAAAACAACAATGATTAAACGGCACCCATTTACTTCACATAATTGTCTCCCATTTTTCTATGATCTTTATGATAAACTCAAAAGAAATGCAATGATGCAGTCCATTTTTTTATTTTTGACAGAAGCCATCAGTTGCACCTGCCAAGCCAACAGGAGCCAAAGTGGCAGCCAAATCTCGTCTGGCTGCTGTGAAAGCAGCCATGAAAACACAAAAACAGGCGGCTGAAGAAGAGAAAGCTGCAAAGGATGCTGACAATGGTGAGGGTGGACCCTGCCTGAACTCTGAGGAGCCCAAAGTGCCAGACATCAAGGTCTTTGATGCAGGCTTCTTCCAGGTTCAGAGCCCAGCCAAAACCCCAGGTGAGGGAAACATGTACATGCACCAAAGGCCTTTCTTTTCTAGTGCCCTTCTTTCATGATTATAAGATTTGGAGCCATGTTGTATAAAACTGTTTTTGTCCCTGTAGGTTCAGTGAGGAGATCGAGCAGACTAAGTGCTGCTGTGCTGCCTCACGCCTCTCCCTGTTCCGACTCTCTGACACCTAGAAGAGTCACCCGGCGATCCCTTGCACTGGCCCAGACCCCTGTTCAGGCCGTTGCCTCTCATGCTCGGCTTGTCCTTACTCCAGCACCACCACGTCTTTCCCCTACTAAAATACCGGAATCTCAGCCAGACACTGTAAATATCTCTCTGTGTCTCTCACCTGCAAAGGCATTGCCAGCAGGTGACGCCGAGCCTGCGGGTACACCCTCACCACAGACTGACGCTGTCACCACACAGGAAGAGCCTGTCTCTGTTCCTGAAGCAGGTTTAGTCATACCCGTAAATTCCATAGTGGATGAACAAGAGGAGCCAGCTGAACCTGTTGATGTCCTCCTTCCCTCTAAATGCAAATCACTTCCTGTTGCCAAGGCCCATGAGCCTGCATGTCTGAGCTTCTGTTTATCACCCTGTGCAAGTCCAAGCCAGCCTGCCATCTCCTCCCCTCCTGCAGTGCAGGGCCACATTCAGGCACTGGACTCAGTGTGCTGCACGCCAGACACCTCTGTCGTTGAGGTAAACAAGTGTTCTGACTATGATTCATGATTTGAATAAATGTTCCCAGAGGGGTAGCTGTTGAAAAAGCCATGCTGCCCCTTTTGAATTCAAATGTAACTCAGGCTGCAGGTTGATCATTTACCACGTACGCACCGTCTCACTCCGAATCCCTCTCTGCTGTTCTTCACCCAGTCTCCTTTGTACCAGGAGGTCTTACTCTGGTTATAAAACACTTCACCCTAACACAAACACAACCAGTTCAAGCAAACGGGAAAACACAAAATCACTACACCTCATAACACATCATACCTTTCCGTGCCTCTTGCCCTGAATCCACTTCCCTGAGTAGGACACTCCATCTTTGGCATATTCATACGTCCCTGTCCCGTGTCGGACACCGTTATAGACCTGTCCTTTGTAGCAGCTGCCATTTGGCCAAGTGTAGGTGCCATGACCCATGGGCATGTTGTGAACAAAGTCCCCCTGGTGGTTAAGAAGCTTTGATGAGATCATGTCATACAAAAAAAAAACTGTAACGGAGACATAAATTTTACTGAACCTCATATTTCAATCCTCCTTCCCATGTGAAGACACCAGGCCCCTCCATCAGTCCCTTGGCAAACATGCCCTTCATAAAAGCAAAGCAGTGACGTTTCATTCAGATTCACGTTTTCGTTTCCAAATCAATGTGACAACCGCTTCCTTCGGTTTCCACAGCGCGTGCTTGTCTCCGTCGTCGCACCTTGTACACGTGACCTCCTTCGAAATATGCGACACCTTCACCGTGACTCTGTCCTCCGCTGGTGTCCCCCTCATTTCTGTCAACGACACGCAACACGGTCGTGTCCGTCACAGTGGAGCTCACCTTCATTACGAGCCCGAGCGCGCGCGCGTGCGCGTGCTTACCTGTGGAGAATAAGGTTAAATAACGTGGAGGGGAGCCGGCACGTGTCCTCCTTCTCCTCCTCCTCCTCTGTCCCTGTCTCCTCTTCCATGCGCGTGTCTCCTCTGGCCGTACTTTTCTGTGTCATTTTTCTCCGTCTGTATCTCACCCAGGAGCGAGGAGGATCTCCATGGCAACGGCGAGGACGCTTCCAGCTACGGCAGCTCATCTCGGCCAAAAAGACTCGTGGGGTAAATGCGTTTCTCCTCAAACCTGCTCAATGAGCTGTAATGTGTTTGATAAAGTGTCAGGGGCTGTGTGATGGTGGGGTGGTGGGTGGCAAAGAAGGGCATACAAGGAGAATAGTTTCCAGAAAAAAAAAAAAGATTATTTGGCCCGTGTCTGGTTCCTAACGTGGCTTCATGAAGACAAAAGAACTGTAATGACGCTTTATACACCAATTTTATCAAGCTTTTGATTTCAAAATATCAAATGACCAAACAAAATCAAATCTAGTTTACATGACTCTCAGACTGTCTCTTTAACTTCTGATAGAGTTTATCTTCCTCCACGTATTTCATCACTAGCTGGTAATGGTCAAATGCCGGGAAGAAAAACTGGTTGAAGAACTGATGAATGCTCTGGTCTTTGTCCTCTGTCGCCCTGGTTTGCATGTCCTTCCCCTCAGCTCTATGTTCTTCTCTGTGCGCTAGAAAAGATGAATGCATATAATATTACAGATGGTGATGTTCTAAAGGAGAGAAAAAATATCTTTGATGAAAACAAACGTTTGCAACATTAAATAGAAACCAGTCAAACAAACCTGCAGGCTGAGGTTCTTCACAGACTTTATTATTGACATCCTGTTGACTCTCTTTGACATCCTGAGCAGGAGATTTCAAATAAAATATCAAATTTTATTAAATAAAACATTAAAACCAAAAGCAGAGATATAACAGTTATGTACATTCATGCATTTGTGATCTTACACAGGGAAGACTGGTTTAAAAATAGACACAGATACCTGGTTGGGCTTGAAAAACCACATGCTTCAGAGGTCTTGAGTGTCAGAGAGGAGTCTGACTGACAGCAGCTTGATTTTATCACCGTCTTACCTTGGAAAGTTCTCTGGACTGTGCGTCTGTTCTAGACGGGGAGCACCTCTCCTTTGGTTTTTCAGAATCCCGCTGACACTTGACTTCAGCGCAGCCCAGGAGTACCTCGAAAAACTCCAGGAATGTGATCTGCAGCAGAAAGAGAGGGGTAGATGGGATGCAGGTGGATGAATGTAATCTAATGATTTAATGTGGGTAAACACAAGAGATCAAACCTCCAGATCCAGGCAGGATGGCAGGTTGTTGGGTTCTTGGCTCTCTGTGCTGATGATGGTTAGTAGCCTCATGGTGGTCAGGTTATTGTCCAGCAGACAGAGACGCTAGCGGCGGTTACAAATGAACTGATCAATGCAACGTCTTAAACGCACTTGCAGCTGGCTGATAGTGGAAATGGACGGATCATGTGTGAGTGTTGCACCTTGAACATCCACAGCAGGTGTCTGGTGGTCATGGTCTGCTCATCTCTGGGGGCTGCATGGACCCTGCACTGAATCTGATACACATCCCAGCATCTGCTCATGTACTTCAGAGCTGCAGCTGAAAGGCCTGGCTGTCCAAACAGGAGGCCTGGATGCAAATAAAGCTGCAGTTATTAAACAATGACTGCATAATATAGATAAGAACCCAGACATCAGCCGTTGACCTTACCTTTGACATTCTTGGCATTGGGAAGGATGTCGTCTGTCATCAGTTTGGAGAGGCAGGAAGCCAGAAGGTACTTTGATGACCTGGTGAAACATAGAAGAATCTTAAAGCGTCACAATAGTATTTAGAGTGGATTCTGAATGGTTTACAGAAGAGTACCACTGACTGAATTAAAATGCTTCACACCAACTGATCTGCACGAGATCAGTTTTATTTCTTACTCCATGTCTTTACTGTAGATGTGATGGGCCACGATCACTAGACAGCTCAGGACCCTACGCAGCGGCATGAGGGTAAAAGGAGAGTGGATCTGTGTGGTGGAATCATCTGAGGCAAAAGAAAGACAATAAGAAGCACTTAAAATACTGGAATTATTATGAGTTGAGATATCGAACCAGCTGTGAATGGAATCACCTTGGATTAACCTGTCTATCTGCGTCAGAGTGACTCCATGATGGTGGATGTGACAGTCTTTGAGCAGGCGCCAGAGCTGCAGGCGGGACAGCAGGAAGACGTTGTCTGAGGAGCTGAAGTGGCTGAGTCTCCAGTAGAATCTGTAGATGGACCGCAGCTCCTTCTCCCACCTCAGCACCACAAACTCCACCTGTTGCTCATGGAAACACAGGTTAACATGTAGGGTGAAGTTTACACTGCACATTGAGGGAATTACAGTGGAGCAGGAATCTGACCTGTTTGCGTTCAGTCATGCGCTTTTTCTCAGGGATTTCATCCAGCAGACTTTCAACAATCGGCGCTGCGTCCCCAAAGACAGACGAATCACTGCCTGACAGAGGAAGTGCACCTGCAACAGGATACAAAATTGAAAGCCATCAGAAGGTCTGATTATGTCCTTGTTGGGAGACTGGGCATTTCCAATAGAACTATTATGCTGTGGCTGTTTACCACACAGAGGAGTGTCAGCTCCGTTTCCATTCAACTCGTTCGTCATCATCTGATCGTCCACAAATTCTGCTTCAACAGCATGTCCGTCCTTAGAAGTGAATTTCCCCTGAGAATAAAAGTCACTTTTGAAATGTCTTGTTATATGATGGATTTAACGAAAAAAAAATCTCGGGAATGAGATTTACCTTCCCATGTTTTTTATCGTTCTTCCATTCTCCTTCATAAATTGCTCCATCAGCATAGACAAATGTCCCCTGTCCGTGCCTCTGACCCTGAACAAAATCCCCAGTGTATTGATTATTCTGGGAAAACTGGAATCCATCGGTTCGCTTCATTATCCAGACATGTGTTCCTCGTCCATGCTGCCAGAGAGGAGAGCTCATGTGAGTCACAACAAAAACACAGGTAACGTTCAAACCTAAATTTGAGGTCATCCTACCTGGACCCCATCCTGCCAGGTCCCGGTGTACTCCTGCCCCAGCTGCAGCCACCTCATGGTGCCCTCTCCGTGCCTCAGGTTGTTCCTCCACTCTCCAGAGTAAATGTTCCCAGAGGGGTAGCTGTTGAAAAAGCCATGCTGCCCCTTTTGAATTCAAATGTAACTCAGGCTGCAGGTTGATCATTTACCACGTACGCACCGTCTCACTCCGAATCCCTCTCTGCTGTTCTTCACCCAGTCTCCTTTGTACCAGGAGGTCTTACTCTGGTTATAAAACACTTCACCCTAACACAAACACAACCAGTTCAAGCAAACGGGAAAACACAAAATCACTACACCTCATAACACATCATACCTTTCCGTGCCTCTTGCCCTGAATCCACTTCCCTGAGTAGGACACTCCATCTTTGGCATATTCATACGTCCCTGTCCCGTGTCGGACACCGTTATAGACCTGTCCTTTGTAGCAGCTGCCATTTGGCCAAGTGTAGGTGCCATGACCCATGGGCATGTTGTGAACAAAGTCCCCCTGGTGGTTAAGAAGCTTTGATGAGATCATGTCATACAAAAAAACTGTAACGGAGACATAAAATATTTAAACGTCACTATAAAATATCATTACTGTTCTGAACCTCATATTTCAATCCTTCCCATGTGAAGACACCAGTTTGATCCATGTGTCCGTTGGCACGCCCTTCATAAAAGCAAAGCAGCGACTTTAGGATTCACAGCATTTAATTGTTAATTAAATGAAATTAATTTTCATTTCAAAATGCTTATTTGTAGAAAATGCATTTCCTTTGAAAAATGTAGCGTGAATGCAGACCTGGATGTATTCTGATGTATACTCCTGAAACCCCTTCTGGATCAGTGAGTTAGACCCTGGTTCACTGGTGGGGTGGCAATCAACATCAAAGACATAATTCCCACCAAAGACCATCAGTGCCACTTCAAAGAGCATCCTATTGGATAAGAGGACAGTTGGACTTTGGCAGAAGTTTGCGCATCATTGTTTCCCCCCAAAAAAACAAACAAACATTATTTTGACTGTGTCTGGGTATTTTCCACTCTTATATATGTGTATATACAAAACATATACTGCATATACTTTGCATCAGATTCTTGTTTTTTATTTAGGGGATGATCCAGTGCATTTCTCAACATGGTCTGTTCTTTAAAATTCCAGATGATGTCCTGTCCTGAGTTTTGCAGACAGAGGGAGCTTCAGTCTTCAGATCTTCAGTCAACTCCCACTGAAGTGGTATGATCCAAGCTTTGATTCCCAAGAGCTTCTTTTTTTCCCCACTGAATTCTGTGATGGTTTAAACACAGGAGGCTTTCAACTGGTTTCTCCACTGTGTTGGCACATGTTTTATTGTCTGTCCACATCCTGTCTTTGAATGAGATAAACAAACCAGTGGAGAGCAATGCGCGGGGGCAGGCAGAGACTGACTTTAGATGATTCTGTGAAGGAGAATATGAACCGAAGGGATGAACGAGAGAGGAAAGATTTGGAAGGTGACGAGAACAGAATATGCTTTAGAGAAATGGAACATGACAATGACGGACAGGCTGGAGGAGTTGATGCTGAAATCAACAGATAACCCGGGATAGGCAAACCTGATTGGAACCCTTTTGTAATCTGAGGAAGTCTTCTCTCCATGGGCATGGAAGCAATACTGGTGTGTGTTGTCAGATTGGCCCCAGCTACTCAAGATATGCAGCTCCACATTTTTGTAGACCTCCTCTATGGGGGTCTGGAATAGAGAGAGACAAAAATGGGTGATGCTCTGTCTTCCTGTCGATAAAGAGTTTTTGTCTATTTGGATTTGATAGAGTGAACTTACAGACAGCTTGAATGCCTGTGGGAAATCTCCGTTCTCATCACTGGTAAAAATCCCCAGCTGTGTTTTTTTACTTGACGAGTTGTCTTTCTTCCCCTGCAAGAGAATAATTTCAAAGTCACCGTGTTTGAAAGTAACAGGAGCTCTGCAGTTCCCTGTGTCATGATTACAGCCGGGAGAACTCACATAGATCACAAAGTGTTTGGGCGCAATGTCAATGCAGCCGTTGGAGGAGCTGTTGTTGCAGGGGAGCTGTTCCAGTGTCACATGGCTTATCTTTGTATGGTGAGAGAGAGTGATGGTCAGAGGGTCCTGGGCACTGGGAGGTACTGGGAATTTCCCTGCACATTGCTTGGAATATTCCTGGGTAGGAAGGAGATGAAATGATAAATTGATGAAGTTCAACGTGACAAGACACGGGGGGGGGGATCATTCATTATACCTGAATTACAGTGTCTGAGCTGTCAGAGGGGCAAATATCAGATGGGGACCCACACGACTGAGGAGCAGGATTTGAGCTCATCCCTTGGGCACCTACAAACAGAAACACAATGTAAAACAGGAAATGTGTATGAATACTAATGAGTTAGAATGCCAGTGTATAAAAACAGTGATACTGACCCGCATGAAGCATGTTTAGTTTGGATGACAGCCCCTGCAGTTATAAGAAAGAAGCAGTCACATTATGGTCACATTATGGTTTCTCAAGGAAACAGAACAGCAGGTTTGATGTTTACAAGAACTAAAGGCATGTTTTCTGTTCTTCTCCTCAGAAACCTCAAGCCTGTCACTTGCTGACATCTCTACCAGTACTGTTACTGGAGAATTCTAAGTACCTTGATGCGCTCCAGCAAGTCTTCGATATCTGAGATAAGAGTCTGGAGGTCCGAGATGTTGGGATCAAGAGCCTGTAAATCTGATGACAGCGTCTGCAGCTGAAAGAAAGAAGCATTCCCACTTTGGTCACCCAGTCTCAAGGTAACAGAACAACAGCTTAGAAGCAAAGAAGAACTAAAGAAAAGATTAGACAAGAAAAACATCCATCAACAGTTTTACTCACCTGGGCGAAAAGCTGCTCCTCCTGCACCAGCTCTGCCTGCAACCACACCCACACACAAAATGAAGTATGTGTGGTATATATGTGCGCATATGAGTCTTATTTACCTCAGGGATATAGCATGATGTAAATAGCTCAGAATCTAAATGGATATTCCAGACATACATGAGCTGCAGTTTAGACCTGCCTGCTCAGCTGCAACACGCTTGATGTTGAATTGACTAGGGAAGGTGAAAACAAGGAGGGAGATGAGACACAGAACAAAAGCCGACCTCTTGATGCTTTTCATTAAACACATCACTGCAACGACAAGAAGAAAAAAAGTCAATTTGGGTGAAATGGATTTGATAAACGGCTGCATGAATCGACTCAATAATGCTGACAGGTGAGACTTTTGATTGCAAAAAGAATAATATGGCTGCATTGGACATTCTTATTGTTTCCATCTATGCGGTGCCTTTTGATTTGTAATTTGGTATTCATTGATTTTTCTGTTGGGATTCTTCAAGCCAGGAGGAACGTGACTGAAGTTTCTATTTGGGATATACTACTAAATCTTGTTTTTGTACTGCAGTATGTGAAGGATCCAAGACTGATTTTGGAAGCCAGATAGATTGAAACTGGAGGAACTGGATGAACTGGAGGAACTGGGGGAACTGGGGGTCCATAACAGTCTGTGCAGACATCATCCATCGAGCCAGATTTCCCTCACGCTGACACATCGATGTACTTGGGTACTCACCAGCGGGACTATTGATTCTGCTTCTGGATTCAGAATGCCAATCAAGGTTGGGGTTCCCTGATTTTAATTAAAGTGAAAAATAATTAATGACATGGAGAAATTAGCAATCATGTCATGTCAAATAGTGCTCATTATTTTTATGCAGTCATTATTGCTTACGCTACTCAAGTCAGACTATGCGTTGCAGTAGCCATAGGACAAACGCCGAGAACTCCTAAGAGGCATAACAGAGAGAAACATTTAACTTTGACTCATGACACATGAAGCACATCTCGTGTCATGTTTACGACAATTGACACAGTGAGAAAACCGACATCAAAGACACAGTTAGCACCGTTAGCTCCTAAGACCAAAGGTATCACCACTCTACCATAGGTACACCACTCTAAAGAGCATCCTATTGGATTAGAGGCAGGAGCTGTCAATAACTGACTAATGATTTGAAAACAAGCAGCATGTAATCTGAAGAGAACCAGGAAAAGAGATTAATCCTGAATTCTCCTGAAGATCAGGTTTCATAAGGCAACTGGGAAAATTGGGTTTAACAGAACTAGGCAACACATAGAATATACAAATCTTGTTTATTCCCACCCCCTTCAAAAAACAATGATTCTTATTAACATACACAAAAACACAGAAGTTAGAAGTAAAAACCAAACATTTGAATAAAAGTCATTTAAAATACGTAGAGTTTGGACTTGTCAATGAGGCGGATATCGAACAGGGATAAACTGCAGTGAAAGGGTCAGTCTTGTGAGATGATGTCCAGGTTGACGAGGTGTCTCATGGTGGGTCTGCCGTGAGGACAGTTCCACGGGTGCTCGATTTCCCCCATGTGAACCAATAGCTTCTTCATCTCGCTGACACTCAGAGCAGTGCCGATCATGATCTGAACACAAGAAACAACAATCGTTAATGTACGAGGAACCTAATTTTATTATTATTTTCATGGTGCAGAGGGAACAGAAAGCAAACTCGACCCAAAACGTTTGTCCTCGGCATAAACTCACAGACTTGCGACAAGCTCTGGAGGCAAACATCTGTCGGACTCTGGACGGTCGACACATGACTCCCGGGCTGTCGCTCAACATGAAGATCAGCTCCTCAATGTCAGCTGGACCGAAGGTCCAGCTCTTACTGGTGGGTAGAGACACCAGCTTTACCCTCTCCATCACCTGAGCTAGGGTAACAGTGAAAAAAATGTTTACACGTAAAAAAGGATGATAGTAAATCAAAAATGTTAAACAAAATAAAGAATGAATACCATCTTCGTCAACCAGAAACTCGAAGCCGTTCTTTCGGAAAATCTCAATGTTCTCTAGGAGAACGTTCTCACTGACCGCAGTGAGGTGGAGTTTCTGAGGGCTGCAAACATTAAGGAACAAAAACATGAATCAATCACTGATCAGTTAAAAGTGTTATGGCAGTGTAAACAAACGTCGATTCTCACACAATGAGCTTCTGTCCTTGCAGCACCGTGTGCTGCTGCAGCACCTCAAAGTTGTACTTCTCGTCGGTGGCGTGTTGGTCAACCATGAAGATGTCCGAGTTGAGTTTAGCGATAATGAAGCCCAGGTTAAACTGCCCAATGACCTCCATCTCCTTAAACATGTCTTTACTGTATACCGATTAGAAAGGGCAGAGGCTTTAGTGTTGTGACAACAACAGTGTAGAATTATAGGGCTAGTTAAGAGAAAAGATTCTACCTGATCTCCTTCCTCAGCTCGTCCTCAGCGCTCTGGTTGTCTGCAGGGTTGATCTTGGCCCGGAAGCGTCTGTAGCGTAGCTCCTCACTGGCGCTCAGCTTCTGCCGCTCCTGTATCCTCTTCATCTTCCCTTCAAGCTCTTGCATAGAGAACTGCAGCGGCGCCGTCCTCCTCTGTACACAGACTGGAGCATCCAATGTTGTAGAAGAGGATCCCACAGAACAGTTAGGTTTGATTTCTGTATTGTCTTTCCTGGCCCGCTTGGCATCTGGGCTCACGGTAGGGTCCTCTTCTGAAGCGCACGGCGCAGTCTGTAACACTTCAGGAGGTGTTGGATGATCGATTGGTGTTTCTTCTAACTCTTCCTGTTTCACTCTGAGCCCGTCGATCACCGGTTCAGGGGAAGTGACCTCATGGCCAGAACACGGACTCTCCGGAGCTCTACTAGAAACAAAACTGGACACAGCACTGTCTTTGTCGTGGTCACCACACGATATCTGTCTATACCTGAATCCATCGAGCGCTGATTTCCCCACTGGGGAGATTTCAGTGAGAGCTTCAGTGGGTTTCAAAGGAGATTTCACACTTGGTCTGGAAGCAGAAGGTTTTATAGAACAATTCAGAAAAGACTGCAGAGTTTTTTGTGCTGGGCCGCTGCTGGCTGCTTTTGACGTGTTTAAATTGCTCCCAGAAGTGGAGCTGTGATGACTTGAAAATGCAGCTTTCAGGCTGGCCAGGTTCAAGGACGACTTTGGGCTCTGAATCGCTGGTTCCTTGGATTCTGCAGGTTGTGGCATGTAGTGTTGAGATTTGACGACTGGACAGAAATCAGAAGTTGCATCTGCAGATAATCGATAGATAAATATCAATTGTATGCCACTGTGAAGGAAAAGCCGACAGAATGATCCTTGATGTAAAGGATGTGCTAAATGTAATGCAGTGTTCTTACTGGTCTTGGGCATGAGTGAGGAGTTCAGACTGATCTTATTGACTCCAGCCTCATACATGCTGATGAGCGAAGTCTTTAGAAGAGCCAGCAACTGCCTCTCCTCCTGAAGTAAAATCTGTCGTTTGTCTGGGGTTACATTCACGTCCACACAGTCTGAAATAACAAAACAACTCACGTCATACAAAAACTGCATTTCAGAAAAGATAATTTTGTTATAATTTCATTTGCTCACCTGAGGCGACGGTTATGTTCAAGGCCACAAATGGATACTGATGTCTGTTATACATGTGATACACTTCATTCACAACTTTATTCACCTGCAAGTTGAGGCACATCCACAGGTCAGGCTGAAATAATAAGGGAATCACATGTAAAATTTCCCAGACAACCCACTGCAGAATACTTACCTTAAGAGGGTCGCATGGTCGGTTGTTAATGAAAAAGAACTGTCGGTCTGTGGCGCTCCTCCCGACGCCATGATCCCCGCGTGACACGAACCCTGTGATGCTGCCAGAACAACAACAGATTTCCATTCAAACAAAGACGCAGACAAAGATATCAATATAGTAGCCAGGTGGCTATGGAGCTTTTGACGATAAAAGCCGAGATTGGTGTTAATGTAATTGATTTCTATATAACTGAATGAACAGGTGCTCTACCCAGGCATCAGCCCTTGCCTATATGTTGTGGACATTTTCCTGCTGTTGTGAGTGTGTCTGGAAACAGGGCCCCTTACGTAAAAAGCTGTTTGGAAAGATCTGCTTCTGTCAGTCCATATTCTTCCATAATACTTTCTGAAGGTGAGAGTTGTTGAAAAGGTAGAAGACTCTGTAGCTGCAGAACAAACATCCATAGAAAAAATTCAATACATTTGATTTTTGAAGAATATTCCTGAAATTGTATCAAACAAGTTTTCCATTTTTTAAAAAAATAAAACCAATGTTCCAACCTGTTTTGGTCCAAATATGGCTCCGATGTTGTCTCTCATGCTTTGGCTTCCACTGGTGCTCAGCACTGTGCTGCGTTTTCCCTTCTCATTTTGGTTGGAGCAGGTAATACGCACCCCAGTGGAGATGATACAGTACGACTGCAGGACATGGATCATTTTGGTGTACTCCTGAAATTACAGATCAACAGAAATGTAAGGATCAAACATGAAGGACAAGCTAAGACACATTTTTGTGGTATTTTAATGACTTGACCTTCTTGATATTGCGCTGGAACTCTTTGTGTCGAACAGGCAGGGTGTAGAAGAGCTGCTGCAGGCTGACTGTGGTGCCTTGCTGACGGGGATGGGGAGTCCGCTGCACCATGTGGCCATTGTGGTCAAACACCAGCTTGGTCCCCACCTGGCTGGACTCATGGCACGTGACCACACTCAGGTCGCTGGGACAAGGAGTTGGAGGCTAATTAGGTGGGAGTAATTTTTTTTAGTTCATGTGCAGAATGGCCGTGTCTGTTGAAGTGTTTTACCTCAGAGCACACAGAGAGCTGAGCGCTTCACCTCTGAAGCCAAATGTCTCCACATGGATGAGATCGGAGAAATCCCTGATTTTTGACGTGTGATGCTTCAGTGCTGTGGAGACAGGGGAGGCTTCAGGTCACCCAGAACATCAGGGAGGACTTATTTAAGGGAGGGAGTATGCAAATGCGGACACTTACTCAGTCCTTCAAAGTTGGCCTCCTCCACACCTTTGCCATTGTCTGACACTTCCACCAGTTCAGCACCACACTCTTTCAGCTTCACGTCTGGAACACGCAGCAAAGTGAAATTTGTGAAACACGGCAACGGCAAGCGATCCCAGTCTTGCAGCACAGAGCTGATCTTTTCATACCAATGTTGGTGGCTCCTGCATCGATGCTGTTTTCCACCAGCTCTTTGACAGCAGTGGATAAAGTCAGCACCACCTGTCCTGAGCAGATCTGATGCACCGAGTGTTTGTCAATAGCCTTGATGGCTCCTGCACGCTCAGAGCTACAGAGAAACAAACGATCACAAGCAGATGTGAGCAGACACCTCAGCTAAGGTTCAGCAGTCAGAAAAAAATCAAGATACAAAATAGGAAATGAGGATTGTGGGATGGTCCTGGTTGGAAAACATGGAGGTCGCATAAAGCTAGTAAAGAGTGGAAGGGGCGGATTCTGTGAAGGGTTTTAGTAAATCTACCAGACGCCTAGAGTCGTAAATGTGTTTGACGTGTATTTTCAGTGTAGGAAACAGTACACTGGGTGAATGGTAGCTAACTTACCAAGTATCTTCAGACATCTTCAGAGTCTGGAAGGCTTGAAAAGGAGGGACTCATTCATGTCTGACACGTTAACACACGATTGCTACACGTGTCCGTCCACACCAGTGTTAATATTGTCTGTTTTCATCTGTTTTAAGGGCTGGAGGAAGGAGCTGCTTCAGGCAATGTGTTGTAAACACACATGCGTGAGCGTTCGACAGCATGATCAGCGAATCAGGTTTTACTATTAAATATACATTTCAGATAGATTTAAAATAAATGGTCGGTAAATAAAATATCAACATTACACATGTAAGTGATTATGAAGTAATAATGACGATATCGGTCTATATGAATAAATAATACATTTGTCGAAAGTGCTGCCGCAAACTCTGTAACAACTGTAACGTTTCATCAGACCAACCGGAATCCTTCGGTGCATTCAAGTCGCAGCCACAACTCTGAAAGTTAGCAACATTCTCGCTTTTTATTTAAAAAAATATATGTATATATATTTTAAATGATGTGAGTATGTTTTGAGAACACATACGCATAAAAGATATAACTAAATTGGTTTACCTGTCCGCTCAAAATACATCAACAGACACTACCTCAACTCATAGCTCCCGGATCGGGGATAATCGGATCAGTACATGAACGCAACGTATGACGTATTGTAATGTTAGGGCTTATGTACAAATGTCTCGTCTTTAAAAAAACGATCATGTGCTTGAAGCAGACTTATCCTCTCTCACTTCAAGCTGCATATGGGTGTTTATAATAAAACACAACACAGTGACAGTGTATGGATGTAGATTTCACGCCCCATATCAGCTCACTGTGTTGTATTGCATGGGTTGTTTGTGGACTATTCCCGGGCTCTTCATCATGGCGGTCCTCGGCATGGTTTTTGACACCTGAGGGTCTTTAGCTTTTCTGACTTTTTACTAAACCTTTGAGAAGCAAAGTTGGAACGTGTGGGTTTGACTCTGCAGCAATGGGGTAGCGGTTGTGAGCTGGGCATCCGTTGGTTGGTTTTGATTGCTTTGATTCGCTTTGATTGTTATCTCGGTGTTCGTCAACCATCGTGAAACATGTTCGGCTCAACCCACAACAACAGCGCGCCGCGTCCGGAAGAGAACTTCGGCCACAGCAGCAGCATTTTAGTCCGTTACAAGCAGAGAGCCTCTGGGAGACACAAAGCTAAAGCTAACGTTAGCATGGAGAGTTTGGCGAGAGCAGATGACGAAGAAGAGGTCCAATTCGACAGTAAGCAGCTTTTCTTCTTCTGCTCTCATTTATACTATAAACAAAAGTTTGACCATCTTAAACTGCTCCACCAAGGGACGACGACTGGCTTAGATACCTCATGTAAACATCTATGGGCTCATCCTACCATGACTCTTCCTATCCCCAAATAACTCTTTTATATTTTGATTTGTGTGTTTATCCAAATAAACCAGCATCGTCGACACTTAATGTGTTTACTGGGAAGATTAAAGTGTG
This sequence comes from Pseudorhombus dupliciocellatus, assembly GCA_016785235.1. Lineage (NCBI taxonomy): Eukaryota > Metazoa > Chordata > Actinopteri > Pleuronectiformes > Paralichthyidae > Pseudorhombus > Pseudorhombus dupliciocellatus. The sequence goes on along the minus strand of JAFBJW010000093.1, from coordinate 64,301 downwards.
GCCACATTCAGCCAGCGACCATTTAAAGATCCACTGTGTACAATTTAGGTGTAAGGCATCTATTGGCAGAAGTTAAAGGTAAAAATCATCCTGTTGGTGTGTGTGTGTTTCACTTAGATTGTATGACTTGTTGTTTTTCTTTACACTAGAATGAACCCTTAGATTGAAATCTTTTATATTTACTTCAGGGGTAGGTCCTGTCTATGGAGGCTGCCATGTTTTTTTTTTTTGTTTTTTTTACAGTAGCCCAGATTGGACAAATTAACAGCTTTTGAGTTTTCATAGCAACTGAAGGTTCCAGAGGGGAGAGCAAAGCGAGGGGTCTTCAGGTGCAACATGAAACAGTCATGTCTATGAATTTATGAAATCAAAGGCTGATTTTATGTCTAGTATTTCAAATATGTTTTTCATTTCAAAATTGCCAGATCACTTTCTAAAATGATGCTGAAAAACACTTTCTCTTCCTCTTTTGCAGTTTTGCTTCAGATGTGTGATGGCCCAAAGTAAATTTCAGGATTAAGAAATGATTATTTAGAAGTAATTTCTCAGCACAAAACTTGACAAGACTTTCAGCAGTACAAGTTATCACAGGAAATTGGTGGAATGCCTCTTAACCCTTAAGCCTATACTTGCAGTTGACAGATGTGTTTGCATGGGTCCAGTAACACTGTCAGGGTGTTAGGCTCATTCTGAAACAAGGCATGACTTGCTACTCCACTCATCCTGTGGTTAGATGATACTGACATAAAAACGTGCCCTGGCACAGTGACTAAGTGTCATAGCTAGGTTGTGTGTTTACAGAGCACAGTAGGTGAAGGAGGCTGGTGTCCACTGGACCAGGCAGATAAGCGTTACTGCTGTACACCACTCCCTTATGTATAATCAAGATGAGCTCATATATGGTCTTGGAGGTGAATAGGAATATTCATTTTTGCATCTCTGAGTCTGGAATATTGAACTAAAAGGGTTTTATACAGAAAAATGGACCTACAAGAAAAAAGCATTGTTGAAATGATTGCAAAATTTATTGAAGAAGGTAAGACAGTTGCAAATGTGCATGTATGAAAATATTATTTTATTAAAATGTTAAAAAGTCACTTAAAATCCAAGTAATCTTTTTTTGTGTGCTACAGTATTTATTTTAGATTTAGTGAAGGGGTGTTTTTATTGATAACACAAACTAAATTTTAAACAATATTTAAAAAGTGCTCCCTTCTCATCCTCATTTTTAATTTCTATGTCTGCTCAGCCTCTGACACGGATAATAACCATTATGGGTTAATGGCGGAAAGACATTACCCCTCCATCCAAGAGTTTGCCGCAATCCCCAACCACCTTCTCCTGGGCTCTCTGCTGGAGCACCTGTGCTTCGTCTATGAGAGGAATCCAACACGCTCACATATGCTGTTCAAAGGTAATCACAGAGATGAATGATTGTACTGGAACATGGTTAAAAAAATCCTATATAAGACTTTTGGAAGTGTTTTAAGATGAGTGTTGTGAATAGCATCAACAGCATGGTTTCCAAAGTAAAAATCTTCATTTAGAGTAGTGATTTCAATATTCAGCCATATGAAGTTCTGTTACTACAGTATACTACTCAAAGCAGTCATTGTAGGAGCTCATTGTCACCATGGAAACGTTTACCAGAACTGCAAAGATCTTGTTGATGACCTGATCGTTCAGTGTCGTAGTTGACTAGGCCACACATACAAGACACTAACTACCTTTCAGGAAGAAGCACTGAAAGTCATTAAAAAGTAATCATTTGTAGTTGTTAATGGGAAACTTATTTCACTCAACCTACAAATTATTTTCTGTTTTACAAAAATGTCTTGACATCACATGAAATGTTTTGTTCCCATGATTAATGTTGTCGCTGTTCCAGCTTTTAGACACTTTCACTTTCTCAAACGTCAGTGGACTGAATGTGAATGGAAAATGTTCACCCAGAACCAGAGTGGGGTCTGAAAATGGGCTGTTACTGTATCGCTCCATTGCAAATGAATTCGCAAATCATTTTGTCGTCCCTCTGGCAGTCATTGGCCAGCATTTAGCAGCCATTAAACTCCTCTCACCTCTGGCTATCAGCGATGAGTTCAGCACCATCAGACTGCAGCACAGCCGGGCCTTCACCGAGCTGCTCAACGCTGCCACCTCCTCCATCTACCCACAGGTAACTGGACCTGTTTTAAACTACCTGTTTTTTAGTTTTTTTTAGATTTTAGAACACTGATCAGAGCAACAGTGTAACAGCTGACAGTTCAAACAAATTTTTCCTCACCTCATTTTACAGAGTCTTGGCACGAACACCCATAATCTTCCTGTTAGGTAAACTGTACCTGCCTCTTGAAGAAATATTTGATTATTAAACAATGGTGTTGTTTGTTTTAGTGTGACGTTAGAGATTGCTTTGCCTTCCCTCAGACTTAATGAAGGACTCTTTCAAGCACAAACGTCGCGATATCTCAGTGAGTTTGAAGAAAGCTTGAGACTTGGGAAAGGATCATATGGAAAAGTTTTTAAGGTATTGACTTGGTTTGAATCCATCCTCTATAAGACATGGGATCAGTTCATCCTCACACACTTGTTATCTGGATGATCTGGCAGGTTATGAATAAACTTGATGGCCAATATTATGCTGTGAAGAAAATTCTCATCAAAAAAGTATCAAAAGATGACTGCATGAAGGTGGGTGGTCAGTATTTCATCATCATCAGCAGCAGCAGAGCTGTAACAGACCCATTATAACAAATGTAAATGTTGTTTTTCCTTTTTGACTCTAGGTCCTTAGGGAGGTCAAAGTTCTGTCCAGCTTGCAGCATGTAAATGTCGTGGGGTATCACACTGCATGGATGGAACATGTTCAGCCTGCGCCGCGCCAGTATTTAAGTACTGCCCTGCAACATTTGTTTGGCTTGATAAGACTGTATCATCTATTAGACCAATGGTTCTTAACATGTCACAACCCTCTGGGTGGAGAATCATTAGACAAACTGTAAGTGTGACCTGTCTTTGTTACAGGTCCTGAGCCTCTCCTGCCTGAGCTGGAATCACCTGAACAAGATGACAAGTAAGTTCAGCATAAACACTATCACCAGAAATTTCAAATAGTTTTCCACGCTTGCTGAACACCTTAAACTCTTTTTTGCAGTTCTGACGGCAGCCTGTCTATAGTCTTTGAAAGCCTCAGTAAAGCATCAACAGATAAAGCTGCATGTGACAAAGTCTCACTAAGTGAGACCCCGTCTGTCAAAGCTGAGGTTCCAGCCCAAGACAAGGGCCAGGTAGTCTGTCCCAAGACGATGCGCCGTATCCCGGAGAACTACGTCCCCTGCGTATTTCTGGGTCAAAAAGGTAAAATAAACAGCTCCAAATGTCCTGCCATGGGTTGGGACAGCTCAGAACAGTTGTTAGAGGAGGAGTTTGGCAGGATCGAGCTGAATGACAAGTCCTGCATCGATGAAGAGTGGGCAGACGGATGTACAAGTTCTACAGAGGTAGGAGCTTGAGGTGCCTCTTAGGCATTACTGAAGTGAAGTATACACCCAAACTGATAAACTCCCCTTTATCTGCAGGTGCAGTTCCACCTGATGCTCTACATCCAGATGCAGCTGTGTGAACGCTCACTGAGGGACTGGATCCTTGAGAGAAATGAAAAGCCCAAAGAAGAACAAACCTCAAAATGTAAGTCTCTACTACATCATTCATCGCACTGCAGTATATTGTTACGGTACAGATTTAATATATTTAAAAGCACACAATTCCATATAATTTAGCAAATAGCAGCAATGGACAACTGTAAAAAGGGGGAACCTGCCCTTATTCAAGCAAATCTGATCGTGGAATTGATCAGCTGTGATTCAATGGCTCTTGTTTTAATGTCCCCGAAGAAAACGCCTGAAGACATCCTCACAGTATATTAACAAATGACTCCACTAATGACAGAATGACAGAATGGCACAGCCGAAGTGTAGATTCCACGTCTTTCTGTTAAGGTCTCCTTTGTTTAAAGTCCTTTTGACCCATGGCTTCTAATACAGGTCCGTATGGATGTGTGGATACTGAACACACCCTCCACATGTTGAGGAACATACTCGAAGGGGTGGAGTATATTCATTCTAGAGGAATCATGCACAGAGACCTTAAGGTATGAGGCTTTCATGTATTTTATTTACAGGCATTTGTTCCTGTGTGTTGTGTTATTAGATTTAAAATATCTTAATAAGCTTCAGGCGACTTAACCGTCACCTGCAAGTTATGCTTTGAGCAATATCAATATGCTATTTAACAAGTCTTTCATCGGTCTCAAAGGTGATATCATATAGATTCTCCCTGTGGATGAAGTCATATAGCCTCTTGGGCAGCATTTTTTTCAGGTCCCCTTTCTTGCTTTGTACATTCTTCAGATAAATATAGCTCTTACAAATATCCTGAAGCCTTCTTGGATGCTGAATGAGTTTCAGTAGCTGTTCTCGCTGCTTGTAGAAACACGGTAATGTCAAGGTTGAAGGCAGGTGGCCACTGCGGTTGTAGACGGTGAGCGGGGATGTCAGGTTGAGGAGTTTCCCCAGCAGGGAGCTTTTCTTTGCGTTGTTCTCGTTGTTCAGGAACAGAAACAAACAGTTCTCCCCTGCTCGGCTCAGCTTGTTGATGTCTGCTCCATACCTGAGCAGCAGGTTCACCACCCCCTCGTTGCCCATGGAGCATGCCTCCTGTAAAGGTGTAAGTCCTGTCTTGTTCACTGCGTCGGGCTCGGCCCCGTGCTCCAGCAGCTCAGAAATGCAGGTGATGTCGTCACCCAGGGTTTTAGCGTTCTTCATGGCCTTAGCTGTAACAGCTAGGTGTAGGGCTGTGTTGCCTGTGTGCTTCACCCCCTTGAAAACAGTCAACAGTTTGCATACATTTTAATAAAGACGTAGAATCTTTTATGATGTGTTCAAGCAAGAGATTTTTTTTTTTTTTAATTTCGGAACACAACGAACCATGTTGATATCGGCTCCGTGTTTGATCAAGTTGAGAATAATGTCCTTATGGAGCATCCCTGCGGCCATGTGCAAGGGCGTCATCCCGCTGCTGTTCACGGCATCGACATCGGCACCGTAACTGATGAGAGTTTTGACTGCAGACAGAGCCGTGTAGCGCACTGCTAGGTGGAGAGCTGTCTCGCGACTCTCGCCCTCTACCTAGGAAGGAAGCACGCAAACACTGTCTCTTAGCCGTAATCTTTCAAAAGGAATTCCAATCTTGACAGTCTTGTAAAGGCAGAGCAGGGGCAGGGTGTGGGCCAGCAGGCTGTTCAGTCAGTGAGACAGTTACATCGACCAATCATTTCCTGACTTTTCACAAAAACTTTGAATAGTTGGAATAGTTGTCTTACTACTTTGAATAGTCTTTTTGACAGCTTATGAATGCTCTCAAGGTATGAGGATTTAATCAAATAGGAGGGAACCTGTTTAAGAAACCTATGACCAACCCGAACCCTTGTGTTAGTGGAAAGAAAGATTTTAGTTACTGTGATCACCTCTGCATTGACGTCCACACCATGCTCACAGAGAAGCTGTAGACAGGCCTCTGCCTTCCTTTGCGAGCAGATCACTGCATTCTGGAAGTTGGAATCTGGTTTTGGCCAACGAGTCGAAGTACGGGGCCAACTGGTAATCACCAAATGCAATGTGGTTCGACCGAGCTGGTCCCTTAAACAGAGGTGGAGGCATTGAAACTGATGCAGAGGAACACTTGTAGATTTCTACTTAAGTTTATAAAATCAGTGACGTGCATGTTGTTGTACTTAGTGTTATTTCATCAACTCTAGCTGAGTACCTTTTTATTTTCCTGATGGATGAGAGGCGCGGACGCAGTAAATAAAACACCTGAACTAACACTTCGATATCAAGGGGGGCAGTCAGTTGTTTTTACGCACCTCAGGCCGGGGTCTGCTCCCAGTGAAATCAGGTTCTGCATGCTCCTCACTTTGCTATAAGAGGCAGCCAGGTGAAGAGGAAGGCCCTGAGGCAAGACAAGTCAAGACAGAGAGGAAAACTGAAAAAAAAAAAAAACATTTTGTAGTGTAACGCCACACCCTCTGCAGTTTCCTTTTACTGTCCGAATCTGATCCCACTACAGCAGAAACATTTGAGGATTACGCTTCTTTTTATAACCCTGATGCTCTTGTACATTATTCTGTGATGTTATAATTCTAATATTTAAGTTACTGCGTTTTTTTCTATGTGAGAATGTTTTCTCTGAAGTGAACGTTTCCCAGTATCCACTATATCTGTAATTTAAAAAGAAAGTTAGCGTGGTTGTATTTACCTTCCAGAAAATTTTCCCAGGCTCGCCGACCTGTAACTGGATGGGAAGGTTGCTCCCGTGCTCTTTTGACACATCCTCAATAAGTTCCACATCTTCATCCATAATTGCTGTATAGAATTCATTGTTGTAAAAATTGATCATGTTAGTGCGCTTGTTCTATATTTGCTCTGCTCCTCCGGCGTGACAAGACATCACAGCTTATCCGCTGTTTTGCTTAGTCTTTCAGGAGGGGAGTGGTCAAGAGAATCAGGTTATTCTAGTTTGCCATTGCTGTTGTTAATTTCGGGAGGTAATTAAATGTCTTCATTTTTCTGTGTATATTTTTCACCAGCCACTCTTCGGGTTGCTCCATTTGTTGTTTTCATCAACTGTGGTCTGAGTTATGAGTTATGTCTAACTAACTTAGATCTCCAGCCTTCCTGTCACAGCTGATAAGTTCTTGTCTCTGCGAACGGGGGCCATTTTCAGGGCTCAGTGACAACCTTTGAAGTATTTTACTGTTTTTCTCTTTTTTTGCGACAGTTCAATAGTCTTTTTTTAGTCATGCAGAGGAATTATTCATACGTAAATGCTCACTAAACATTTGAAATTTGCAGTGCATGTCCAGTATTTACAGATTAAAATATTGTAGTTCCTGTGGTTTAAAGCAGTCACGTTTTTACAGAATCACTTCTCCTTTTTGCTAAATACACAGAATAGCTACAGCACATTTTTATGTCATCTATCTTCCCCTTAAGGCTTTTATTAAAAAAAAAAAAAAAATTGAAAACCTTCAACTTTGTATCTGAACATCGTTCTTTCTATTTTTTCTCTTTTTCCAAAGCCAAGGAACATTTTCCTCCATGCTCAGGACTGCCATGTTCGGATTGGAGACTTTGGTTTGGCCTGTGGCAGGATAATAGCGGAGGGAAACAAAAGCACTGTGTCGCCCCTCAGCGGTAACAATGTTCTCTCCGTATTACATTTGAATGACACAGTACCTCATAGAACCGGTAGGTGGTGCTATATGCTTATAAGTGATGCGGTGTAATTTGCAGGTTCTTCGCACACTGGTGGTGTTGGTACAGTTGTGTATGCGGCGCCAGAGCAATTGAAAGGCTCCCATTATGATTCAAAGGTAAACGGTAATAGTATAACGGCACAGCTATGAGTAACTATATTGCAGACTTAATTTTTCATGTGATACTGGTTTTATTTTTGTGTTGTAGTCAAATAATGTTATTTTATCATTTGCCATCACTAAATTAAATTCTTAACATTTATTTTGTATCATCGTCTGTCTTCTAGTCTGACATGTACAGCATTGGCGTGCTGGCTCTCGAGCTATTCCAGCCCTTTGGGACAGAGATGGAGAGGGTCCGGACCCTTGGGGACCTGAGAGAGGGGAAAATCCCAGACTCATTCTGCCAGAGATGGCCAGTCCTAACGAAATACATCATAAAGCTAACAAGTAAAGAGCCTAGTGTTCGTCCCACGGCCAGCCAGCTTCTACAGAGTGAACTCTTCTGCACCAAGGACATGGTAAAGATCATTTTAGCGTTAAAAAAATTTAACACAGCCAAATTTTTGTGCAGTAAATTCAGAATAAATTACTTTGGCATTACGGATATACCAACGATCATAGATTTATGGAAACAAGTACTTGTTATGATTTAATGTATCTGTTTGTGTGTCAGATTGTTTAAGTGATCATGCAGTTATTGTTGGTTCAAGGAGGACTTGATCACACTTGCACCATGTATCATGAATAATCCCTTCTCTCTCAGGTGATCCATGGCTTGCAGAAAAGGGTTGAAGAGCAGGAGGAAGAGATCATGCATCTGAGGAGACAGATCAGTGAGCTTCAGATCTCACAAGTCCCTGCCAATTCCTCAGAGTTGGACACTTGAAAATCGACAACCAAGATCAGACTGTCGGAAACTTCATTCATGTTACCACTGGAGTGTGTGTGTGCGCTTGTGTGTGTCTGTATTGTACACCTCGATGGAAGGATGCAATTATTTATCTTCAGTCAGCTGTTCAATAAAAAAACTTTATTTTACATCTGGTGGGATCCCAGAGAAGGATCATATTGCAATTGCATTCATTTGAATGTATTCAAAGTGAAACTGGAAGGCAGAATTAATCTAACATGTTTTAATTTTGCACAGATTTTCTGAGCACTGAGTCCTAATGGATACAAACAGTCCTACGTTGCTTTTCGTTTCTAGTTCTTTGATTGTGGTTGTACCGATCGCTTTGGATAAAAGCCAAATGACTTTGTAGATTTGTTTTATCAAAGGCACAGGGAATGCGCTTTCACTTGAATAACTTACAATAGGAAATGTTATGGAGACCCACCAAGCCAAATCTGTTTTTTGTTTTTTGTTCACAGGAGTTAACGTTATCTAATAGAAAAAACGTTTCTATAATATTTAATTTCACAATATTCTGTGTAATTACTATGACTATTTGTTTTTTTCCTCAACGCCAAGTGTAGCGCTCAAATATTGTTCAAATTGATGAATAATTCCATTGATGTGTTCATCGAGTTGTGCCTTCACAGACTCGATCGTTGCTTTATACAGTGAGTGAGAGAGATCGTGGGCTGTACATCATGTACGAGGGTCGGAGGTGTGTACATGCGACGGATCTTCCCGAAACACGTTCCTCGCCGAGAAATCACCGAAGCAGCCAATCACATGGCTCGTTTCATCCCGTGTACCCGGATGTACCCGTGGGGCAATAAGCTACGTCATTGTTCACCGCCGGACACCCGCTGGAAATGAGGAATGGATTTACAGGCGTTATTAACGTGTTCGTAACAGATTCCAGGTGAGTGTGTTGTTGTGTTCACGACCCGGGGGCAGTTACGCCGCGCGGCCGGGACATTTCTTCGGGTTTGGGCCGCAGATATTAGCTGTAGTAGCCGTACACCGGTTCTCTGTCATGTCGGGGAGAGCAGCGCAGCGAGCGCACACAGCCGCCGGTACCGAGCCCCTCCTTTCTCAGCTAAGCTACACGTCCCGTTACCCGGGCCTCCGCCGTCCGAGACGCGCCGACTTCGACTGGGAAAGCGGTACGCCGCGCTCGAACGCGTACAGAAAATGGCTGTGTCGCTCTCCGCCATGTCAGAGAGCGCCCATCATGTAGCAGCAGCAGCTAGCGGCTTTAGCATCAACAGTACCGCACGAGTGCCGCCACCGCACGTAACGTTAGCCACCGCGATACGTGTCGCCGTTTCCATGGCGTCGGCGGCTTCTCTGGCGGCTAGCTCGCTCTCGGCCGTTGCGTTCCGGTCTTCGGCGAGAGCTACGGGCCTGTGGGGAGAGCTGCGTCTTCCACCGCCGGTTAAACGGAGCTCAAGCGCGTGTTTTATTGAGGTTTCGCGGTGCTGCGTGCTACAGGCCTAGCAGCCGTATATTAGCCAGCGTGAGCCAGGCTGCAGGTGTCGTGCCAAAAAGTGGTAGTCTGCCAGAAAGTGATCGCCGTTCTCGGGAGCGCGCGCGAAGGGCTTTTAAAGTTGTATCGGCCAATCTGAACGTGGTAAGTAAAGAGTCCTCCAAATTCATCATAAAGACCAGGCTGTTGGTGTTTATGACTTTTCTCCTAGTTCGTTGTGCTGCGCCACCTCGTAGCTACCGCTTTGTCGCATTGTTTACTCGTCAGCGTCCTTGCCTTGCGGGCAAAAGTTCTTCCAAACAGCACTTCAGCTTATTTTATTTGGACTAAAACCGCCTCAGTCACATAAAGTTAGGATAAATTAGTTTATACTAACTCAGTGTTGTGAACGTCATCCAGTCATCATGTGTTCAGCTACTACTGAGGGGAGGGGCTGTGTGAACTTTTGTGTCAACTGGCAGAGGAAGATGCACTGATGTAGAATAATCTACTTGGATGCTATCCTTTATTATTAGTATCTTGAGTATTGATAAATATATACAAAAATGTTTAAGTTGTACACTTCTGATCTTCTCCTCATGCAGCAATGAACAATGACCATAGTTGACAGATCTCCAGAAAAGTCTGACCACGAGTCAGTCGGGGGCAAGCGATCTCCCTTCTCCAGTGGAGACGCTGGGATGGACGGCAGCTGTTCCAGCAGCTGGGCAGTGGGTCACGCCATGCCCAGTGACTCTCCTCGGCTGAAGGCTGCAGGGTGCTGCCTGGGGCCAACACCTGGAGCTACCGTCTACAACAGTACTCTCTCGCCTGTGGACCGGCCCAAGGAGCAAGGTAGGAACGAAGCAACTGTCAGGCTTGTACGTGAGATTTATGTCAAGATTTTTTTTTATTAGACACAAACGACCACTACTGTTTATTGTTTATTTGCGTTGCTGAATTAGTTGTGATGATGAAGTGACACACTGAGGGTCGAGAATTTCTCTCTGGAAATGATCGCTCTACTTTGGATAAATTTCTGTTGGCTAGTGAGTGACACAACTGGTTTTGTGGGTGTTGCGTTGTTGCTTGCACTCTACCTTAATTTATCCAGTTACATAATCAAGCCAGTTTTGAAGCTGGAGCATGATCAATCTTTTGAGCCAGTGACGCAATTGTTTTGATAGAAAGAGAAGTAATCTGTGTCCAGTGGAAATTTTCTCTTCATCTTTGATTGTATTCTCTCAGTTTTTATTTAAGTGTTAGACATTTATCAGAATCACATTATATAATTTAATTGAATAACAGCAATGTCTATAATGTATCAGGATGAAGTTTAATACAAAGTACCACATGTATAAATATTTGTCCTCGATCTGATATATATACTTTATGATGTCCTCTGTGTGCAGTGATCAGCAATGGTGACGGCATTGATTTGCCGCAGAAGGTCCTCTTCCCTCCAGAGCGCCTCAACCTGAAGTGGACCCAGGTTCACCGGATTGGTGCTGGCCTCCAGAATATGGGGAACACATGCTTCCTCAACTCAGCGCTGCAGTGTCTCACATACACACCCCCACTTGCTAACTACATGCTGACACGAGAGCACTCTAAAACATGTGAGGCAGTGCTAATTGTTTCATGTTTTTGTGTATTTGTGTTGTGATACAACATATTTTCTAGTTGAGCACTGTCTGTGATCTGTTTTCAAGTCTGAATAATGTTTTTTGTTACTCTCCGTGCACCAGGTCACGAGCCAGGGTTCTGTATGATGTGTACCATGCAAAATCACATCATTCAGGTCTTTGCCAACTCCGGGAATGTCATTAAGCCCATTGGTGTGCTCAATGAGCTGAAAAGTAAGTATTTGTAAAGTTAAAGCGCTGAAATTGTGTCCTCATACAAAACCTGATACCTAAAATGAATGGCAGGAGGCGCTGTGCTGCTGTTTACCTTTTCATTTTGGAGGGAAACTATCTCCTGGGTGTATTAAAAGAGTATTGTTCTCTTAAACATTGCTGGTATGTTCCTAGCTTACATGTCCTCCTCCATTGTGTTCTTTTCCCCTGACAGGGATAGCAAAGCACTTCCGCTATGGAAGCCAAGAGGATGCCCATGAGTTCCTGCGGTACACAGTGGATGCTATGCAAAAGTCCTGCTTACCTGGAACCAAGTAAGTTTGAGTTGATGCTGTTTGATATATGAAAGGCATGAGACACAATCAGGTTTACTTTGAAAGGTTGTATAAATAAATAAATAAATAGATAGATAGATAGATAGATAGATAGATAAAACATATTTTTGGATTTGGGGGCTATTGGGATTTTCAGTAAAGTCTTAAATAATAATTTCAACAATGGCAAATAGTCTGTTCATAATGATGATAATAATATTATAACAGACATCTTATTTTTTCTAACTTCATTATATAATATCTAACATTTATCTCTGACAGATTGGACAGGCAAACACAGGCAACCTCTTTCATCCATCAAGTATTTGGCGGGTACCTAAGGTCCAGAGGTAAGCAATTATTGTGAAATGTTTCTTCTCCTTGATGTCTGAACTTGTGTGACTAATTTCAGTCTTGTCTTTTTTGCAGTTAAATGTTTAAACTGCAAAGCAGTCTCAGATACATTTGACCCCTTTCTGGATATCACTCTAGAAATTAAAGTAAGTCCTTAACATTCTTTGGTCTTACTTGTGAGTCTGATTTACTGAAAATGTGTGAAAAATCATGAATTAGATTTGGTCTGTTATAATAGTTCCCGACTCTCAAAAAAGATTTCTCTTTTTTTCCCTCATGCAGACGGCCTCTAGCGTCTCAAAGGCTCTGGAGCAGTTTGTTAAGCCGGAGCAGCTGGATGGAGAAAACTCCTACAAGTGCACCAAGTAAGTTGTCAGACATTAAAAAAATTTGAAGTCTTTATTTATTAGTGTCAGTTTGCCGACTCACCTCTCAACATTTGTCATCTGAAGGTGCAAAAAAATGGTCACAGCCTCAAAAAGATTTACCATCCACCGCAACGCCAACGTCCTCACCCTCTCACTCAAACGCTTTGCAAACTTCAGTGGAGGCAAACTTACAAAGGTACCCTATCACAAATTCAGAGTGATAGTGTGGCTCCAGTCCACTGCAAAGTAGTGCCAGTATTAAGTGAAGATTTGATTTGTGGTTTGATATGAATTTGTTAATCTGGCCAATAGGAAGTGAAATATCCAGAGTACCTGGACCTGCGGCCATTCATGTCTCAGTCCCAAGAAGAATCCCATGTCTACGGCCTCTACGCTGTGCTGGTCCACTCTGGATTCAGCTGTCACGCTGGACACTACTTCTGCTATATTAAGGTACTGGCAATGGTACAGATTGCTGTTCTACTCTATCAGGACACTGCTGTTGCCAAGTGTGCATGCACACGTTTATCTTCTCAGCACTTCAACAACTCACAAGCAGAGATGAGTTCCTACAATGTCTTGGAAAGACTGAACTGGAAAAAAATGCAAAGACAAAACTTGGGAAGGTTTATGGATAATATTTTCTATTGTATGTCTGCAAACACATTTGTAGCTTTTAAAATCATACGTTTGTATAACAAAGATGAATCTTCTTAAATCTTCCAACAGGCGAGCAATGGTCAGTGGTATCAGATGAACGACTCCTCTGTGTCTATCAGCGACATCAGGACTGTTCTCAACCAGCAGGCCTATGTCCTTTTCTACATAAAGTGAGTAAATCACAGAAGTCTGTAATCTATTTTGGTCATAAATTAACTTTAACTTTACAAGAAATGTTATCAAAGTAACCGTGGGTAAAGCAATACATAATATGCTTTTAAATCATTTAAAAAGAGAAACGCACAGATCTGCATCTCACTGCTAATCTGCCTTCCTTGCGGAACCATCAGGTCCAGTGATGTGAAAAAGGCAGGGGACTACAGCCACATGAACCACAACCCTGGAATCCCCGGTCAGTCGTCACCACGTCCGGTGGTTATACCCCGCATCAACACCACCGTCCATCACAACAATGGCTTTATAGGTCCCCAGCTGCCCCCACATATGACCAAGGTACTGCACGTGTTGAACTGCTTGTGATTACTTTTATTCTATGATCATGTTTGTGTTTCTAGTTAATGTTTGACCTTGATAACAAATGTTTTCTTGTGTTTCCTTCTTAGAGTGCTCTCTACGTCAATGGAAATGGATCTCTGAGGGACTATCCCACAAGCTCCAAGCCCAGCGCCAGCAGTAGTGTTGTGGGAAAACCTAACCATGGACTGACCTCTTCCTCCTCCTCCATCTCCCACTCAATCAGCCGGCCCACAATGATCCCAGACCACGACAAACGTCAGAAGCTGTCATTTTTCATTGGACAAAGCAAGCAGAACCGCCCATCCTCCTCCTCTTCTTCCTCCTCTTGCAGCCAGCCTTCCTCTGCCAGCAGCTCATCCTTCAGCTCTCTGTCCTCCTCACAGTCTACCTCAGACATCCATTCAGATGTTCGATTCGTTCCACGTCAGCTTCACCACGTTAACGGCAGGTCTTGTAGTAACGGCGATCACCACGCTGGAGGTAATGGAGCATCGTTCCTGGTGCCGTATGGCCAAGAGTCTTCAGAGGAATCAGACCAGGAGAACTGTGGCGCTCTGGATAACAACGGCCTAGCTAAATCTCACCTTAACGGAAAAAATGGAACAGGAAGCATCTGTGAGAAATCTCATCAAGCCACAAACAGAGAGTCAGGAGTGCGCCACAATGGTAACGGTGTATCATATGGCGTCTCTAAATCTGGCCAAAATGGACACCATTATGGACAACACAAAGTTAATGGACACAACTCTGCCAAGGTAAAATATTTTGTGTTATCTATTGCTTTATGATACGTTGATTATTTATTTTGGGCCGTTGTTTTTAACAGTTTTATGCCTTTCAGATCTCTCTCAATAATCATGGATCTTCATCCTCTGTGGCTACTGTTTCTTGTAATGGTGTTGATGGTGACCATAGTCAAACAAGGTAAGCAGTCGGGCGATGAGCAAAACAAGAATGAGAACAACCAAAGAATGATAAAATGTAGTGATAAAGAGTAGTGATTATACAAATCTGTTTTGTTTTTTTTTCCTCCAGCCTAGAGGCATTTAATTCGGCCTCATCATCACAGACCAGTTCGTCTCAGAGCACTCATCCTGCTGCCAGTGAAAGCCAGCACCTCTCCCCTTCTCACCAAAGGGCTACAACAGTGTCTGAACCCCTGCCCCAGCATACAGCGCCCACTGCTGTTAGCATTCCACCATCAGCTACTGCTACAAATTCCCATTCTGTTGCATCTGGAGAATCTGCTTCCTCCTCCGCACATCATGGCAACTCCGCGGCCTTATCCATCCTGCCAGACTGCTCGCACGGTAGCAGTGTGTCACCTGCTGCTCCACAGAAGGCTAGTTTAAGTGAGGATGAAGCCAAGAACCTACCACAGAAAAATGGGCCCTCAACAGGAGTAGAAGGCCGAACAGACGCCAAGGAGCAGCTACAGTCTAAGCCCAGCTCTGGTGGCAGTGATGGACAATATTCCAGAGACAAAGACAGAGATAGAGATAGAGACAGGCTGCACTCTGACCGGCATCGGCACAGACGGGACTATGGGGTTCACCGGCACCATCATCGCTTGTACAGTGATCATCATCACGATCGACACTACAGGGAAAGGGACTCAGAGCGTTGCTATGAGCGGCATGTCCATTACCCCAGGGAGCGCAATCATGACAGGTCCTCTCACTATTACCACCGCCATCGATTCAGGGAGGACTTCAATTCTGGGAGGAGGGACCATGGTCACTCTCACCGCGAGGAGTCTCGTGACCAATGGAGGTGGCAACAGGAAAAGAATCGAGAATCCCGGGTAACGAAGGACAAGAGCAGTGGCAGGGAGAGGAACTCTTACCCTTCAAAAGAGGAGACTTCCTCCCTTGCCACAGTGTCAGAATCGAGATCAGCTCCGATCACAGACGATCAAAATCACAAGAGAGGTGCTGACAAACTGAGTAAGGAGAGAAGTGACAGCCCTGAAGCCTGTCACTCTAAAAAACATAAAAAGAGCAAGAAGAAAAAGAAGTCGAAGGACAAAGACAGACACAGAGACAGCGGGTAAGTGATAATATTGCAAATAGATTTTTACACAGGGAAAAATTGCTTACCATTGTTTTAGATAGGAGAACTAGAAATTTGAAGATGTTGCCTCAGGCTCTGTTCCAGTGGCACCTTAATTAATATTTTAATTAAATGTTTCAAATGTTTAATCAATAATGAAAGTAATTCAGCCCTGCAGTATTTTACTTTTGCTGATGACAAAGCCTTATTTCTCAGTTAATTGTGAATTAACACAAATCACGTTTTCCATTTTACTGTAGAAGTTCTGACATTGATTCTGACAAAATTTCGGAAATAAAAAAGAAGAAGAAGAAAAGCAAGCGGCAGCGGGATGGCGAGGCCAAGCAGCACAGCCCAGGCGCAGCACAGAGCCACAAGAACAGAAGCAGCGAGGAAAGGGAAAGCTGCAAGCGGAGTTACAATGACACCAAGGACCATACACACAACTATGGTTCATCGCCAGAAAAACGCCGACGCACAGACTACGCTGGTCCAAGCAGTGACCACCTCCCTCAGCACATTTCAGCCACCAATGGATCAACTCACCACCATCTCAATGGTCACACAGGTAATGGAGGCGTTTTCACATTCAAAACAGCTGAGTTAAATGCTGTTGTGGAGCCTTTCGGTTTAAAGCACTCATTCTGTTTTGTAGAAAATAGTTGCAGTCGAACCAACGGCGACTCCCACTGATTCTCCAGTGGCTTCAAACACTGACTCTGTGAGTGGGCCTCTTGTTACCAAATAATTCAATTTAGGAATTAACAAAGATCAAATTTCTGCCTTCACATTTTACAAGTTCTGTTTTTTTAATTTCAGGAAACCATTTCAACACCATCTTAACAGCAGAGGAATGCCATCAACAACTTTTTGACATGGTGCTTCTTCTTCGTTTGGAATAAATTGTATTTTTACCAAAAGTTACGTGTTTTAAAATGTTCCGAAACTCTTTTTTTAAGGCATTAATTTTTTGCTGTAATTCTCTTTAATTATGGGTAAAAAAAAAAGCAGTCATCCTGTTGAACATTTATCATGAGAAATATTAATATATACTTGTATGAACACAAAGCCTGGAGCTTAAAACATCTCAACTGCTGCTCAGTGGAACTCAGGACTCGAAAACATCCCATTAAGGATTATCCACCCGCTTCACAGAAGAATAAAACAAAAGGGAAGTTGCCTAAGAGACAAACTGCAAGGCATTGAATGGACTTCAAGTTTAAGATGTCACCATATCTACAGAGCTTCTGAGTTTTTGCATCGACCCCACTGGGAGCGGATGTACTGCAGGAGGGAGATTTGCGTGAATGAAGCAGACAAGTGCAGTGGTGGGAACAAGCTTAGCTGACTGATACCTCCACTTTAACCCTGGACAGACTTGAGGACATTTCCCTGCTCACTATATTTCCCTTTTTTAAATTTTTCTTTGTTTCTATTTTTGCTCTGAAGCCTAAGATTCACTCTGTAATTTTTAAACTTTTTTCACAAGATGAGGAGTTTTGTCTCGTCTGCATCACCACTTTCACACATTATTTTAAATGTTCAAAAAGACAAGCATCAACAATCTATCCTAGCAGTGGACCATTTGTGTTTGCTTTTTAATGAGGAATTCAGTTTGTGTCTTCGAGCGTCATAAAAGAATACTGTGAATTTAATTTTCAACTGTACTATCAGTTATTTTATATGTACAAAAAAGATCCTGTATCAGGATTAGCAGTAGATATTTTGTTGTTTTGCTTTTGTTTTTAGAAAAAAAGTCTTGTTAATTTTGACCATTTCCTTAGGAGTATGGATTGATTTTTTTTTTTTTTTTTTTTTTTTATGGATTGATTTTTTTTTTTTTTTTTTTTTTTTGTGTTGTGTTTTTCAACTTTAGACGTTGGAGAAACTGCTGTTATACCTTTTTAGTTTAAGCATGTCAGAATTTATACATTGTATAAGGTAAAAGCCTTAAAATACATTTGTTTATGTCGGCAATTGTAATTTGTTCTCGGTCTTTGACGTTTCCACACTGCTTTGAATGGAATTGGAAACCCTTAATGAGAAGAGTTGCCATTGGTTTTTAGAAAGCTCCTACGTCACACAGAATAGACTGATTGTATTCATTTCTTGTCGGGGAAATGGTTAAATTAAGAAGCATCAGCAAGGATTGAAAGTGAGGAGGTTTTTTTTTTTTTTTTTAATTCAGGTGTCGTCAAACACACTTTTCCAGCTGTTCAGGTGTAAAATACCAAAGAGTCAAGCTCTTCTTACTGAAATCACACAAACTGTTCACTGATCAGCATGTTTTTTTTAATTCAAAGTCTTCACAGGAGCAGTTTACCCAAGATCAAACCAGAAACCTGAACCTGAATAATAAGAAAGCCGTGGCTGTGGGTCAGTTTGATGGATGGGATTCCAGTCGGCTTTACCATGATTTAAGTTCACCTTCAGCAGGTTTATTTTATTTTATATTCACCGTATCCTGTAAGTATGTATTCTTTGTCTCCTCTCTTAATTTAAGAGTGTGATCCTTGACAGCAGGACTTGTTGATTTCATGTTCAGATTTGTAAGGCGCTCTCATTGGCTCACACTTGGTGGTGCGGTGAAAATCAAGGATGTCTAGTTATTATATGCCATCCGAACGCTGTAGCAAATATAAAGACCCAATAGATGCCGTCCTATTTTCCCCCTCACTTGCATTCTGTTGGTAGGGACCGACAAATATAAATCCATGAGCAGAAGAATCTGTGAGCAACCACTTCTTATGCCCACAGGAGCAACAGCCGAAGCTGATGGGCAGAGAAATCAATCCACCCTGCTCCTAGACTGAAAGACCACACTCTTGAATAAAGAAACACAAAACAAAACTTAACTCGATTTGTTCCCTCTTGAATCATCACATTATCTGATCTTGAGTAAACAGTGTGAGGCTTCGCTGCTTCGTACAAAGTCCCACTTCCACTACTGTAAAATGTTGAACTAAAAGGTGAACGGGTAGAGGCTATGGCTGTTATGATCAACATGCTACATAAATACAACAAAAACAAAACAGTATGTACATTATATATAATACATGCATAATGTAATGAGTCTGGGGCTGCCTCTTTTGTTAAAACAATAATCAAATAAATACAAAAGAAATGGAACACAGAGGTGCATCTTGAATACTACAGAATATATATGATGCAAAAGTGGACTTGCCTCTAAATATGCACACTGCTATTTCCCCTCAAGTGTTTGCATCTTTTTTCTCGAAGAGGGAGTAGTGTGGCACATGGTAAATTACAGCTTTCATTTTCTTGTTTAAATCAGTGTGATTGCATAAACAGGTACACAACAATCAGACCAGCTGATTTTAAAACTTCAGGCTTTCCGTAGTTAATAGAAAACAATGACGTCTGCAACCGTTGATGCATGTGAAAATGAAATGTTCCATTTGGGTTTAAAACCTCCCTGTGCGTTTGTTGTGGGTGTCCTTCTCCACATGTCCAGCAGAGGGTGCCACAGACACACTGTTAAAAAATGTCCCATGGTTCCAGTCGTGGCTGTTCCTCCTGTAAACTGGGGCTTCTCTGTGAACACCCAGCTTGGTGATGATCCTTCAGGTCCTTGTTCTCAGTCTGCAGCTTGGCCTCAGCTGGTGTGCAGACTCAAATCTCCCCCCCTGTGTCTCCTGGGGGCCGGGCTGGTCACAGAAACGTGGTGGATGGGTGGGTATCATTTCTTGTTCGCTATCCTCCTCTTCCTGGTGGCCAGCATGTCGTAGAAAGGATCCCTGCTGATGCTCGCTCTGTGGGAAGGTGACAGGAAGGAGCACGTCACGCGTTTTTTTTCACCAAAACAATCCTGCACACGTTTCTGAGTCTGGATCTGACTTAAAGAAAACATTGACCTCAATCAGTCTTGTCGCCATCAGTCAATGCACCTTATGATAACATCACTTCCTGTGCTTGCACTGTATTCCGTCAGATGTTCTAAAGAAAGAAAAACCCATCGGCTCTGTGATCAACATCGAACACCTGACGTTTACAGCGATTTCACCCCTGAAACTTGTTCTTCGCTCGTTCCACCCGCTGTGCTATAAATATCTCAACATCCCGTCATTTATGTTTTTATCCTGTCTGCTTTGTGCGTTGTCAGCGCTACACACCAGAGGTGGGAAGAACGCTGAGTAACCCAGAGGTTTCCCAGCAGCAGAACAGTAGAGACACTGATGATGACGATGATGATGATGATGACCGGTTCTGTGTGTGGTTACCGAGCAGTCCCCACCCTTGCAGATGAGTCAGGTGTGGACACAGCATGTGTGTGAGAATCTGCTGAGCGCAGGACAGCGCGACGCCGCAGCAGCAGCTGAGTCAAACCAGTGTGTGGTCCAGTAGTTAAATCTGTCTTAAATCTTTATCGTTCCAGCAACAAGAGGAGGAGCCTCAACATCCAAACTGGACCGAAGAACTAAGGTCTGGTCCAGACCCGATACCAACATCCCACCGCCTCATCAAGTGGACAGCTCCAGGTATGAGCGTTCACCTCACTCTTTTACATTCAAATAAACACGAATTTGTGTCAGGTGTTCCAGTGGGGCCCCTGTCATACAGATATATACATACGATATCAGTCTTCTCCCTCCCTCTTCCAAAGCACTGTGGGCCTGAGAGCACTCCGACACCCGAGTGTGAAACCTGTCACACACGCGATATGTCACATGACAGATCCTACCACACCCGAGAACCACAAGCACCTCGCTCCTCTTTCCATCACTTTAACTTGGACGTCAGGCCGCCAAGATTACAGTAACTCCTCGGAAAAACCCTTCACTTTCATTTAATGGATACACATCTGTCAGTGCTGAGTGGTTTTTTAACATCATTAGAAGATGGGGGGGGCTATGTAATAGGATTTTTTTTTTTTGCTGTGATATTGATCATATTTGCCGGGTGGAGCTGCAGCAGAGTGAACGATAACAGCGGCCTGATCAATTACCCACTGGGTCCAATTTACCGCTGCACCTCCACTCCCCTCCCTGGTTAATCAGGCGGCGTTCGGATCTGACAAATCGGGTGCAGAGGCTGCCAAAGCACACCAAGAGCACAGCTCCTGAGACGCTGTGTGTGTGTGTGTGTGTGTGTGTGTGTGTTTCTCTTTGCTTAGCGCTAATCAAAGGGAAGTGAGCTTATCCAGCAGAGCAGAGCCTAACTCCGAGTGTTATCTGTGTGGAAGTGTGAGAAACAGTCGCATTTAGTCACCAGCTTGTGTGTGTGTGCATGCTGTGTTCTCACAGTCAAGGTCAGACGTGAGAACGTCCCACATGGGAGCGGCCCACCGTTGGCTAAGTGCCCTCTCGGTGTAAATGGATCCACACCAGCGCGCGTCTCTTACTTGATGGATTTGATCCACTCCTCCTTCTCCTCAGGCGTGGGGGCCGATATCCTGTACACAACGTGGTTGCCCTCGACGACCCGCCCGTCCGCCTCTGTCTTGCAGGCCTTGATCACCTGACCTTTGTGGTTCGGGTTGTACAGCTCGAAGCAGTTCTGGGAGGACACCGAGAGAGAAGTGACGGGAGTGTGTGACGATATTGAGTGACGGCTGATTTATGATTAAACTTCAGATGAAGAGGGAGCAGAAAGTGTTAAGCCTTACTGGCTTCCTTGGCTCGTCCACCTCTCTGATACTGAGATTCTCCAGAGGAATAATCCCACGAGGCTCCTTATCCTGGAGACAGACAAGAGACAGAACGTGGCATCAACGCTCACTCGGTGCGTACAAGCCTCTTAATTAACCGTCCAACATGAAGACCTGGACAAGGACAGATCTGAGATCCGATCGCTCTGTCCAGGTCACGTCGCGTCCTCAGAAAGCAGACACTCGGTCTCATCTTTACTCCATCTCGAGTGTCTTCAAACAGCGTTCCAAGCTGAGGACTGAGGAGAGGAGGCTGGTGGCCTCATTTCATTTGTGCCTTTGTTTAGTGTGTTCAACGTGTCCCTGACTAGGGGACACTGTTCAAGGCCATTTCATCAGCCACACATCGAAAGCCTGTATTGTCTAAGTGTTCTATCCATTATCTTGAACTCGTATTAAGTCTGACAGCAGCAACGTTTAAACAGTCAAGGTGGTGATTAAAGCACACAGGAGGTTTTTATTCGTCCTGGTCATCGCAGGGACAGCACCCGAGGGACACGTAACCCTACACTCGCCATCCCACAACCATTGCTATTGTGCTCGTGGGGCCAGATGTGAAGTGTGTGTGTGTGTTGGGGAGGGAGACCTTGAGGAGCGGCCCTGTGCCCCACTTGTCAGCCTCCTACTAATGAGGGGGCACATCAGGGGGAGGAAATGCTCGTGGACAACCCCTCACAGCTGGCCGTGTGTGTGCCTTTTCAACGTGTGCACCTCTGTGCAGCGTGTGTGTGTGTGTGTGTGTGTGTTGGGGGAGGGTGCATCTCCTCAGCACTAGGGAGGCTGGGTTCCTGGGGTGAAGTGTGGGGGTGATCCTCACAGCGGGATGGGGGAGGCACTTGGTTTGCAGCCTGGCGGGGGAGCCAGATGTGCTCTGTAGACACTGCAGATGTTTCCCATGATGCCTCATGTTAATTGCTGAAGGGAGGTTTATTTAAGTCACAGGGGCAACATCTGTTAAAGAGCCGAACTGGAAGGCAAAGACCTTTGTCTGTCGCTCTGTGTGTGTGTGTGTGTGTGTGTGTGTGTGTGTGTGTGTGTGTGTGTGTGAGAGAGAGATAATAATACAACTGTAGGAGTTATTTTTTTATGTCTCCTTCACTTATCCTTTTAAACAGAATCACTTTTTACAAATATTTTAAAAAGTGAAATCATATTTATTGAGATTCCAAAAGGAAAACGTCAACTGAAAACAGCTTAAGATAACATAAGATAATCCTTTATCGGCCGCTCGGTGGGGAAATGTCTATGGTTGCGACACACATGCACACGCATCTACTCTGTACTCACTGTTGTGTATTCAAAGTAGTAGAGGCAGTTGTCAGTCAGAATGAACCACCTCCTCTTCCACGTCTTCACACGGCCGCCTGCGGACACAAACACACCACGTTTGAGGCCAAGCTGAAGAGGTGTCAGTGTTTGTGCGCGTACGGGCCGGCCCGCAGGACCAGGACCACGCGCCACATCTGGTTCTGATCGTCATCATCTGTCTGCTTTAGTAGGCTCAGGCAGAGGTTGGATACTCCCCCCCCCCCCCTCAGCCCCCCCCCCCCCCCCCCAGAGTTCCAGCTGAAGGAGGGAGGGTGTGTTGAGGGGCTGAACCCTTTGTTACCTTCCCGGAGGTCGGGCACGTGCCCTCATGCGTGACATGTGCACGCCACACAGCGAGTGTGAATGCGAGTGAAGTGCATTCGGGCTGAGGTGTCCGTGATCGAGCCTGATTTGAGAAAAGGTGTCTGGAGATGCTTTTAAAAATAGACAGGCAGTATAACGCCATGAAGGAAAGGGAGTCAGAATCCCTCGGCGTCTGAACCGATTATTCCACAGTTCAATATCTGAAGAGGGGCACAAAAACTCTCCATCTGCCTCGCTCGTCAGACACAAGTGGATTACTGGGATTAGTGGCTTTGCTCTTTATTACACCACCGCTGAGGCAATTAACCTATGTGATCAAAACAACTTAATGTGGCTGATGTCAATGTACATGTGCCGCATAATGACGCGTTTGCTGACTTCACAGAAGGCGCAGACAGAAGCCGTTACTGATGTAATCAATATGTAATGTTCCCCTGACCCAGATTTTCATTCTATACTTCTACCCAGGGTCAAATACAGAATTTACAGTACATTATTTATGAGAGATGTTTACGTTAAAATGCAGCCACAGCACTTTGTTTCGTCTTGTTTCCTAAGTACAGTTTGCATGTCTTGTATGTGTCCTGGAGAGCTTGTAATTCCCTTGAACAATACTTTAAACCTGATATTCATTATGGATTTGTGTGTGTGTTTTTTTAGTGGTTCTGCAGGATAAAACAAAAACTTTAGAACAGATTTGCTAGAACGCTGGTGGAAGGATGAAGAATTTGTTTGTCATTTTAGTCAAGATTTGGGTGTTTTCTTGGAAGTCTCACATAAAGATGTTGTTTAGATGGTTACATTTGAAGAATCAGCTTTGATTTAATCTGTCTACATTGCTTAGCTTTGTCTCAGAGAACTGCCACGGCTCACCAGAATGTTCTCTGTCTTTGTGACACCCCCCCCCTCCACATTTGGTAGACTCCCTGAGATTCTTTCTAAGAGCACCTAAGTGATTGAATTTTACTCTCATGCTGGATGAAGATGGATTCAGGCATAGCAGCAGGCTCGGTCTCGGTGAAGGTGTGAGGTGAGCTTCACAGCCTCGGCGGCGCGGCTGAACGGAGCTAAAATTAACACTGATGGGGAAAAACCTGAATCTAGAAGGATCGGGAAAGTGCAGCTAGTGGAACCAAGAGCAAAATAGAAAGAGAGGGGCTCGGTGAAGCAGCGGTGGGGGGGATGTGGAGGCCTGTAAGTCAGGGACAGAGGGTTAGCAATGGAAAAGGGGGCCATGGTCTCTTTTATTTCCCTGCATGGCTGGTAACGCAGCGGTTCGTACGCATTCCCACGGCGCAGATTCAAGCAGACCATTCACCAAAGCTCGAGCATGACTGCATGTTCTGGCAAATGGCTGCTCAGGAGCTGTATGTCGCACAGGGCGGTCTCTTACGGTACGATGCGTGACTCATGGCAACTTTCAGGGAATCTACAAAGGAGGTTAAAGTCAATTTCATCAGCGCAAAACCACTACATATAGAAAACTACCTAATACTTTAATGGTTGACACGTCAGTGGTAAAAATATTACCATATTAGGAATTTTTTTTGTGTGGGGGTAGCATTGTAAGTTAGCGTAGCATTACAAAAAAATATATCATTTTATTTTAAAGAAACCTAAATTCAATCATGACCACTGTGGGAGTCTTCAACGTTTGACGGAGCTCTCCACGGAGTGTTTCGCCATGTGCACTTCAAAACAGTAGTTTCCAAGTCAATGGCTAAAATAATTTAGAACCTAGGAATTAAAAAAGAGAGCTTCATGGTGATCTCCTCGTGATAAATTCCGTGTTGAAGGTGTAAATCAACTGAGACGAGCCCCGAGCGTCATCCAGCCTCCTCCAGAGCCAAAAGAGGAATGCAGCCGGTCCTCATGCAGAATGAGAGAGATCACTGACCTTCAACTCGCCTCGCTTTTCAATTCAAATAATAATAACCCATCGCTTCATATTGCAGTGACTTATTCAACCAGTTACAGTTACTCTGATTCAACTGAGATATGGTGACTAGCATGTTCAGGAGCCTGGTGTGCTACAGGGTTAATGGCAGCCAAGGCCAGTTTGAGATGAGCCAGGTGGAGGAAGGAGTGTACCTACCTCCTGATACAGAGATTTAAGGAGGAACAGCCGCAACAGAACAGAGCGAAGGAACAAAAAACACAGGGTTGACAGGGCGAAAGGTTAAGGGAGTGAAGTACTAAAAAAAAAAAAAAAGAATAAAAACAACAGAATAAAACAGCAAACACAAAAAAATCACCATAAGAGAAAGAGAGAGAGAGAGACAACAACGCTTGAACAGAGATGGATGGAAAGATTTCATGGGTTCTTCTGAAATGCAACTCGTTGAAATAATTTTTTGGTTTTCTAAACTTAAACTATTATCAGGTGGCTGGGCTCAGCCTCGGAGATGAGGGGGAGGAATTCAGAGTGGCTGCTCTTTGCCAAAAAGGGAGAGGAGACCAGTTACCAACTGGGGGAATGCACAGGAAGAAGTGGCTGAGGAATGAGGGATGGGATGTCTTGGAGCCCAGATGGATGGATTATTAAAT
This sequence comes from Pseudorhombus dupliciocellatus, assembly GCA_016785235.1. Lineage (NCBI taxonomy): Eukaryota > Metazoa > Chordata > Actinopteri > Pleuronectiformes > Paralichthyidae > Pseudorhombus > Pseudorhombus dupliciocellatus. The sequence goes on along the minus strand of JAFBJW010000093.1, from coordinate 38,635 downwards.
AAACAATCAATAACATTGATATTGGCAATGACTTTGACAGCTGTGTGTGAACGCACCGAGCTTTAACAGCCAGCCTTCTCTGTCGGGGTTGAAGAATGTGTGCGTCAGATCGTTCCCATCATCCTCTGGGATTTTGAAGGGCTCGTTTTTGATGCTGTCGTAAAGGTTCTGCAGGTAGGGGGAGGGGAGACCGTAAATCAAATCAGGGTACAGAGAAGAAAAGGAGTTGGTGTAACAGAGCGTTCACAGAGATCAGCCTCCGCACGCACACACACACACTCATTACAGGCGAGTCCTCACCCTAAGAAGCTCCTCCGGCAGATCTCCTCCTTCATTAATGCCTCTGTTCATGGAGATAAAGCGCTCCACAGGGGGCTTGTCTCTGACGTTGGGGTTATGTAGGCTGGTGTTCAGCATGATGATCGCAAACGACAACACGTAGCAGGTGTCTGAGGGCGACAGGAGGAGAAAGAAAGGGGTTAGGAAAGAGGAAAGACGGTAGCTGCGTCTTTATTACAGGTGTTGGTCTTCCGTCCCTGTGCTCACATTGTTGCACTTGATACTGAATGCAGCTTTGAAAATGAAAAAGGGGGAGACGTGAAAATAGGGCAAATTCAGCGTGACATTTGTAATTACAAGGAGGTTCTGTTTTTGTTTGTTAGCAGGATTATGCAAAAATTATTCAAAGCGATTTCCATGACATTTTGCAGCACATGGGGGTGTGATCCAAAGAGCAGCCCATTACATTTTGGTGCAGATCCAGGATACGGCCTATTTTTGAATCCAATTCATGGTTCATGATGATCGTGTGGGGTGGGGTGGGGGTGCAGGGCTGCCGTCTCTCCACTGTGTGTTAATGTTTAGACTAACACAGGCCAGTGGCTGCCGGTAAATGAATCATTCATTCCACTCTGTCTGTCTCTTCACACTGACACACTTTAGTCCCGGCCGTCCCGCGCACGCTTATTGTCTGTCGGCTCACGCGCTCTTTCTTCTAAAAAGAACAAGTGGTCCCTGGGCCATGAGGTGGTGGTGTCTGCTAGAGGAATGTCAGCGTGCGCAACATTTTATGATCCTGATGAAGAGCGGAACGGAAACGGAGCCCCGTGACCTTTGTGATTAAAGATCCGCGATTATTTCATGTTTTTTTATGGGCTCAGTGTGCGTTACTGCCCCACACATGGTTCGGTTTCCATGCTCTGTTATGCAGCCACTGCAGCTGTTTCACACACACACACACACACACACACATACGCCTGCCTATGTGCTGAATGCGCATGATGCATTATGGGATCGCTGAAGAAAGTAGGCACATGCGTTCATTAAGTCCGATTCCACAGAAACACACACACTCAACACTGTGCACACAATAGTTTGCGCTGCACCTCTTGAATTATTCACTGTGTGTTGTACTTGCTGGCTTTGTTTAACACGAGACCCAGATCACTTCACCAGGTTGAGTCCTGCTGAATTATGGATGCCCCGTGTTTGTTGGTGATTGTTTACTCTGGACCAGTGCAGTGAACTGGAAATTGCCATCCGGTCCATCCTCATTGAACCTTAGTGACAGTAACTGTTATGGTTTAATGATTGAAACACAACAACAACAGACGTGTTGTTCAGTGCACACTGTCCCGCAACCTTCTCTCCCTACACTTATATTTTATCCGGCATAATAATGATTTTAAAGTTTTGTGGTGTAGGCTGTGTGTCTGACCTGTTGACTGGAAGACCCCGGGGTTGCACTGACAGTACCGCGAGGCGAACGCCTCCATCATTCGGTCGATCTTCTGGGCCTCGCCCGGCAAACGGAAACTCCATAGAAACTGCCTACAAGGAGAAGTCGGGGAGAGGAAAGGGAAGGTGTCAGGGTGCACGCGATGCCACTGCTGTTCAAGTTATACGGCATATTAGGGTAAGTCACTGACCGTAGAGCTTGGACCAGGTTGAGGTCGGCAAACTCGTGCAGCTCCACAAAGGCCAGCAGCACCTTGATGTTGAAGTCATCTCTGGTGGAGAAGAGGGAAAATGAGAAGATTATGAATTTCCATTATTCTCGAACACAACACGAACCCAGAAGAAAAACATATCTCCGCCATGAAAGCATTTCTCAGCGTGAATTCCTCTTTTTTCTCAAACATTCCTGTCGTGCCTCTGGCCTTATTCATACCTTGTGCTGAGCGGCTCTGGAAGCGATTTAAACAGCTGGCTGGTGCTGGACGTTTCTCCACATGGACGTGAAGGAAACCGTGTGTGACTGATGGAAAAACAACTTAAAGCTAAAACCACAGCTGCGGTAACTGCCTCTCTGATCGTGTTTGTGCTACGTCAAGGTCCGTGATCCTGAGTCTTCTTTGTATTGTGTATTATTCAAATTAAAGCAGGGCTTCCCCGGCTCAGGGATTTATGTGTTCTGTGGAAACGTTGTGAAGAGTACAGAGAATGTTGCCTCACAAAGGGACAAGCAACAAACTTGCAATAACATTCTCGGGGTTATTTGGCGCATGACTTCTTTCCTTCTCCTCCTGGGTGTTTATGACTGAACTATCATCTGCAGCCTAATGAAACAAATGATTTCCTATGGGGGTTTAACAGAGTTATTGCAGTTGTAAAGCTAAAATAATAATATAAATATATATTTATATATTGTACCTTTCTATCTATCCATCTCACTCTCTGCCCTCATTTGTACATCTATCTTCCTTTCATTCACCTCCACTGTCTCAGCCTCTCTTCAATTAGTAACCTCCACCACCAGCTTCCTCTCTCTGTGTAATCTTAATAAGTGATCATTACTGAGATGAATGAGACGATGTATTTCAGTCAATTTGGCCTGAAAGCCTCCATCCCCAAGCGTTGCTGAATATCAAGATCATTTCAAATGCAGCAGAAGTAACTCAGCTCTGTATTCATGGCAGATCGTGGGCTCATCAGTCTGAGGGACGGCTCGGCCCTCTTGTTTCCAGTTACAAGATCACGTGGGTGAACTCGGACAACACGCACCTCCTCAAAGATTCATGTGGAGGGGTGGGAGGGTGCATTTATGTTCTCCCGTTTTCATCAATTAATCCAGCCCACGCTTTGGGTTGTAAATCAGAAAAGAGCAGGGCTTCCTGCCTCAGCCTGGCTGATGCCCTGTCTTACCGTTCGCCTAAGTAGTCTCCGATCACGGTCTTGTTGAGACCCTCGCCTTTGTAGAGGAACTGGGCGATGTCTTCGGGGGTGTGCTGCAGAAGGTCGTTCTCCAGCAGGAACTGGATTCCCTGGGACAGAACACAGATTGAATTGAATGCTCAGGCTACAGGGACAGTGGCGGCAGCGATGGTTTAAAGTGGAATGGATACGAGGCAGGGATGTAAAACAAGAAAACATAGAAGCGTACTTTCTTTGGGTCCATGTTGAATTTCTTCCGACCCATGGCGATCTGCTTATTTCTCTGGGACGTTTTACTGCAACGCAAAAAAACCCAAAACAAATCCATTTATTTATTTTGTTTTTTTTTTTAACAAAATAGCCTGTCAAACACAACATTTAATTTATAATCATCACTGAGGAGATTGCTTCCTGCTTTCACGCTCATGCTGGAACCTCAGAGGATAAACACATGTGCACACAGACGAACAGAAGAAACGCCGCGTGCAGAGTTTTGATGTCTGTAAAGCAGATGGGTGATAAAGTGACAGATGAGGCCAATGACCTCAGGAGACCTCTGGAGAACTCACTTTATTGATTTACAATACACATGTTGCTATATTGACGGTCATTGTTTGTTTGTTTATTTGTTGTTGATTCCAGTGTGTCTGTGCGGGAACTGCCACTGAGGTTAAAGGACACATTTTTTCTTCATGATAGCAACACAACCCACCGTGACCAAACGTTGCAGATGTTGAGATGTAGCCGAGGTCACAGGTTAATTTAATAACATAACATAACACATCCAATGTGTTTTATTTAAGGCTGGAGAGGTCAATTTGCATCAAAAAGAACACCACAAACTACATTCCTATAATAAACCTTGACTTCGGGTACTCACCTCTCTCCGACACACGTCAGCTGCTCGATCTCCGTCATGACCTCTGCGATCTCGAACTTCAACCTCTGACGGGGAAGAGTGAAACAGTCCTTTCTTAATTAAAGCAGAGTAAAGGTCAGAGCGGCTTCATGGCGTGTGTGAGATGAGACTATGGAGAAGGCGCCACTGTCGACGGAGCAAATTGAGTGTCCACGCACCTCAATGTCGTCGAGCAGCTCCCTCTTCCTGCGTCGGATGTTTGACAGCTCATCTCTTTCCTCCAGGGACAGGTCCTCAGGAACTGTAGCACGAGATGGAGAAAACACAGCAGACCTTCAGTCTCATTTGTACGCAGCTTGCGTCGCTCATTCCGTCTGGGCTCTTTGCGTCATGCACCACAAAACAAAATGGAACAGGAAAAAAGGAAAAGATCACAGTGGAAGTAATACGATCGCTGAAGAGGAGACAAAACGGAGGCGAGCCCTGAATCCTGTCTAGCGCTGGCGACTTATAGGAGTTCACGGCAGAGAGTGAAGATTCCTCCTCCCACATACAGTGAAGAGACAGGAGTCTGAGACAGTTCTCACCTGGTTCTGCTTCACTAACACATATCTGGGGCCTGCGTGTTAATTAACCGCAGAATCAGAGGAGCTGGGGGACCTTTATTATTCTAATTAAACAGATTTCTCCGTGCCTCTATTTGGCTCACGTGTGGAATTCTACTTATAAGAGCGCAGTTTTCTTTAATTACATGTACTTTTCTTGGCCTAGATGAATTCCCATGAAGTTTTTACGCATGCTGGCAAACGTCTGCACGCAAGGAGGACAGCTCGCTCTCGGCTGGGTGCTCCTCTTTCCCTCTCTCTCTCTCTCTCTCTCTCTCGCTCTCTCTGTCAACGCGTCTCAATCTTGTTTTTCAATCTTTCTTCCCCTGTCTCTCTCTCTCCCCACACAGGCGCTTTATCTCTCCGCCGTCTCCATCTCTCCGATGCACAGAGAGCCCGTTCAATCCTGCGTCATTAAGCCAGCTTAGAGGCGGAAAGCGCGTATCTCTGCAAGGAGAGACAGAAAAACATCACTTGTTATGTTGCCTCGCAGGCGAGAATCGGCGCCAATTAAAGGAAAAGAAGGTCACTGGGCTCAGGAGGAAGCACCCGTCCCACTTTTGATTCAACCGCTTGGAAAAAAAAAAAAAAAAAAAAGGGTTGCGTTCATGGGGCGCCAACTGTTGTTGTAGATGGTTTTCAAATTAACAGTAAGACAACTTCCTGACCCAGTTATGTAATTCTGCAGCGCTGAGGCAATGAGGGGAAGGTAACTGGTGGAAGTCGACGGCAGAGGGACTCTGGCTGTGTTTTAATAGACAACAGAGGGCAGTGGGGGTGGGGGGGGGGCTGTGAAAATAAAGACGTTAATTAGCGTTGCTAACCTCTGGCTAAATGTGGAGTTGAAGACAATTAGTGCTCCCAAAATGTTCCCATGTTGTTTTACAATACCTCAAAACTTTTTAGGAATGTTTTCAGCTATTTGTGGCCTAAATACAAGAGGAATTAAATAGAAATAGGATGTTCTGCAGGATATCAGCGTTAGCTAACCTCGTTAACCTGCCGCGACTTAACGGTGAAAACTTTCGCAGTCGTTGTGCTAAGATCACTTTTTCCACCATTTCATTTCACTGGCCAGTTGATCAATAATCAAAACATACTATAAAACATAATATTGAACGTAATAATCATTACAGAGAGCCATTATAATTTATAATTTGCCCAGAGGAAGATAATGTGCACACAACAGCTCCATGTTTTCTGTCTGCCTGAGGCCATGCATTAGCTAATGGAAATAGCCACTGAAATGCAGTGCATGGCATTGACGATCATTCATTACTAATCAAATGAAACAGGGAGGATGCATCCTTTAATAAAAGCCCACCACCATTAACAGCAAACATGCCTATTATCCTCTAATCTATTTTTCTCTCTCTGGGTCCCCAGCAGTATAAAGTATATTTCAAATTACATATTTGAAAGTGGACAGGAGTTTCATGTCTGTTCCAGTAGATAATCTCGTTTAGTGATGGTGGTCCTCTACAGAGGTGGTCCACCAATTACATTATTAACACAGTCCCCCCTCTGACCTGCTTTGATTGAGTCAGGAAATGAGTTTAGGGTCTTTAACAGGCACAGAGGGAATCGAGGGGCTGGAGTCGGGCACTATGCGAAGATTGGCTCCGACCAAACACAGCCATGCTTGATTGAAAATGTACAAAAATCAATTATGGTGCGAGTCACTGCTTCGTAGCGAACAGAAGGCTGGGGGTCGCATCAGCCAATAGCGAGGCAGCTAAATTTGTGCGAGAGCTACAACTGGACTCGGATCACATTTGAACCTCTGCGACGCCTAATGTGAGGGCTCAGAAACCCTGTGTATTGAGTGGAGGGTTGAGAGAGTCCAAAGGGTTTAAACTCCAACATGTGCGCCACAGAAAAAAAGAAGCTTCAGTAATCTCCCCCACCCACCCCCACCCACCCCTCAAAAAAACGAAATCCCTCAAAATCTACTTTTAGGAGTAAATCCTCTGCCACTCTTCACACCCAAAACTAACAACTGTCCCTGACCACCCACTCAAACCAGAGGCTTTAACGCCATTTAAACTAATGCAGGGGCGCTTTGGCGCACTCAAGCCATCATCAGTCTGCATGAGTTTCATAACTTGTACTGTGTTTATTTTGGGAGCGAACAATAGAAGCCACAGAACATAAGTTTCCAGGCCTTGAGAACTGATTTGAAGACATTCCTGCTGCCAGTGTTACCAGTGGCTGTGCGCTCACGGAGCTCCGAGTGAAAAATCCCACGCTCACTCACACACTGGCTGCGGTCCTAGTTTTCACCGACTCCTGTTTGTGTGAGAGGATTTGTGCAGATCCTCTGGCTTTAAAGTCGCGACTTTACCCGCTATGATGTCGTTAAAAGTGGATGAGCTTTCAAAAAAAAAAAAAAAAAAAAGATAACCCTGTTACCCCTGCGGCACAATGGAACACATGCGAGGAAACAGGAAGGGCAGAGGGAAGCCTCCTCTGGATCCAGACGCTAATGCGAAGCCCCAAACCTCCCAGTCCCTCAGCTGTGGACGAAGACACGCTCTCAGTTACAGACAGACGGACAGGCGGTGGATGGACCAATGCACGAGCGTGTGCACGCTGAGGCCAGCTGGCAGTAATCCCACAGAGTCGCCCTCCCTGCCGCTCTTTAAGCCTGAGTCGGATGTAACAGCATAAAGACAGATGTTACCTCCAACCAGTCGCTGCCTGGCTTTAACCTAGTTTGCATCAGTTTGCATGTAAAAATAATGTGTCATCAGATAGTCTGGAGACGCTTCTATGAGACAGCGCGTCAAGACCTTTCCATCAGCTCCATCATTTCTCCAATTCAATTGAAATCATGTCCAACTGACCAAGTTAATTTTGATAAATATCTCATATCACCCTTGTTATTCTTCTGCAGTCAATATAATTTGCAATTTTTCTTGAAAATGCTATTAGAGCCTCAGTAGCTGGTGCCGGTTTTCTGCTGTCGACTGATTTGTTCCATTCTCTGTCTGGGTTCAGTGCACCATGCCGGAGCCTGTGCAGTAATAATTCAGGAACAACAATCCAGCCCCTTTGCGTGAGAAGACCCATTCAGGGAGCTAATATCACTTTGAATTTTTTAACTACCTTTAGGATCACGAGGAGAAACTGGGGCTTGGGGAGCGGAAGAGCCCTCACGCTGATTGCTCTGGTTAATCTGCCGTTTTGGGGAGGGACCTCCTGCTGAGCGAGTGCATTTGTGTGAGCGTGCGGTTGCATAGGAGGTGGTCTGCGCACCGCGTCCTCCTTACACGACACATCTGCTCGGCATCAGCGCTATGTCAATATTTGATTCGACGAACAAGGCGTGTAGGATCCGAGGGGCTTCATCTGCCATATGCTGGTGGCCAAAGTAACTATAATCTGATGATTTGATCGGCCTGAGAATGAGCTGGATGGATGCTGTTTCTTCTGGCATCCGGGCAGGATGAGGGGCTTTTACAGGCTGAGTGCAGCCCAAGTGGCTCAATGTTCACTCGTCGCAACAGATCTCAGATGATCGTCCAGGTTTTAGACACAATTTCCAGGAAAGCTGTAAAAACCTCCAGTCTAATAATACTTCTATTGTCTCACGGCGCTAGATCTAAGAAATTAGCGAAAAGAGGCCAAATAGTCTCTGGACTGAAGAGTAAATGTGTTTTTATCTGAGCTGTGATTCTCACAGACGATTGTATTTAATTCCCTTTTATATTCTGCTAATTTCCAGCACCACTATCTTGTTGACTCTTGTTTTTCCGAGACATTTCATGTTGAAGCATAAATGATGTTCAGCAGATAAGACGTGGAAGGGGAAATCCATTTTTGAAAGGACAGTGGGATGATTTGCTGACAGACACCTCTGCTGCTTCCTGCAGGTGTCAGGTGATTGACAGGGAGCTGAATGGAAGCAATGCTTTCTCTGATACAAACACGCTCACCTCCATAATTGTGATTGATATCTGGCCTGAGAGGAATTCCATAGTCTGTATAAGGTGCTTGTTATTCTATGCACAACAATGAACAGGAGCAAAGACGCGGTGATATCTGTGTTGGTGCTGATAATGCGTAGATACCAGCGGGGAAAATGGAAAATCTGGGAGCCTGGCACGAGGTTCAACAGCGAGCGGCTGTGTGACGGCCTCCGGCCTGCTTGTCCAGGATGTTCCTGTAACGGCTGTGCGCCTGCCTGCACAAACACTGACTTTGGCGGCGCACCACGGTCCCATTCACAATCAGAGCGAAGAACATCGACAGAAACCACCCACAGCGTTCGTGATAGTTCCTTGAAGAGAGACCGCGTTCCATCTCAACCTGTCCCTTTGTCCTACTGGATCAAACGCTTAGCAATCACACCAGTTCTGTCCTCGCACGAGAAGAGAAAATAGACTCTCCATCCTGAAAAAAGAAATATGCAGGAAATGAAATGACAGAGTGCCAGGACATTTTATGAAGGTGAGAATGAGCTGGGTGTTGGTGTGATTCTTCGGTTCTAGGAAGCCAAGAAACACACGTATCCTCTGAAGTTCTCTGAATCCCCCCCCCCTCCCCGCCCCCTCTCCAATTCTGTCTGTATGGTCAGCTGGAGCCAGTTCTCTCCGAGCTCTCCCTGCACTGAAATTAGGTGTGGATTACTCGAAACGCAGTCCATCCTCGCTGGCCTAAATGTCAGTCTGTGTTCCTCCCTGTCTCCCGCTCATTTAATTTGCTGAGCCTTTTGTCTCCCATCTGCTCTCTGTCTCGCGCTTCAAGGCCTTCCCCTCTTGACAGCTCCGAGCAATAACTCCGGGGCAAAGCGTAGCCCTGTTCACAACAGAGGCGATGTTGTCTTTCTCACCGAGAGCTACAGTTTCTCGTTTTCTGCTTACGCACAAGACACACACTGCCATGGAGATGGGAACACGCCGGGAAGCCTCCCCAGTCTCTCTCTCTCTCTCTCTTAATCAGGTCCATGTGTAGTCCCAACACTTAAATAGCTCAGTTTGTTACCAGCTCAGGCGCTGTACATCATGTGCCAGCGGCGTCTGTGTTTGTGTATTTGTCCTGCTGAATGCGGTTTAATGTTCTGTATGTATAATCTTCTCATGTTGCACCACAAAAAAAACCATAATCTTGGTAGTCAAAATTAATTTCTGTTCTTCCAAAATCTCCCCTTAAGCCTTTAAACAACACGGCCAGTCTGCCGGGGTCACCCAGCGAGATTGTTGAACGGTACATTTTAGCACATTTTTTTTGGCATCTGACGAATTTTGCCTAAACCGATGCTTGCGTTGCTTTCAGGCTACTGAGAAGCTGCAGGGCATTTGGAAGAGCTAAATCCAAGCAGCTGTTTTTATACCAGGGGGGATTCTTTCTTTCTCCTGCTGGCTGAATAAAACATAGATATATTTTTAAAACAATAGTCATGGCAGTTGAACACTACACTACTGTTCCTCTCTGCAGTCGATTTAGAGTCACGCTTCAGACCTCAATTATATTTAGTGACATAGGAAAAATAAGAAACCAAAATAAATTCACAGAGTGACTTTTAGTCTCCTTGTTTTTTTTTTTTTGTCAATTACTCGCACACCTCATCAACCGTGAGAGTAGCTGCTAATCATTTCGGCTCTAACGTGTTCCGCTCTACACTCGAGGCGCATCTCCAGGGTGACATTAGAGGGCTGAAGCACGCGGACGCAGAGAAACAGCTGTCTGAGCTCTGCTTCATAGCTGTCGAGCCATTCAGCACCAGCCACTTACTTCCAGCCGGCAGCCTCGTGTTAAAGCACATGGCTGGAGAGCAGCTCCCGCTCGCCCCAGAGCGACTATCTGATGTCCTCCCACGCAGTCGCGTACAGCCACAACAAAGACTGTCCCTTAATCACACCAACTTCCCCCTCTTAGTAACTAATCCTCCTCAGAACTACAATCCTAGCTGCCAGAAAAAACTGCGCCCACACAACGGTGTGTGGATTCAGGCTTTTCTGAGAGCCAACGGCGGTGAATGCGATAAACAGATCAGACGGTCATTAACTTAGAAGATTTGCTTTCCCATGTAGAGAGAAACAAATGCACAAAATAGATCTCTAATGTCGTTTTCATACATGAGCCCAGGAGACTTTCTCCATAATATTTCTTCCCAACAGGAACAATGGCGCAGTAGAGTCGAAATCCTGAGAATTGTCATCAACGTGCCCTCTTGCTTGCAGTAAATCCTGCCGAGGTCTCCTGCTGCGGGCCCATTCAGACATTTTATGGAGGTCTTACTAAGACTTTTTATTACCAGAGAATGTCGAAAGATTATCCAGAGTTCAGTGCATGTCTGAAAGAAGCTTAAGGAAGATATTTAATTGCAAAAGAAAACCAATCAGACAGCCAACGTGGGTGAATTCATCATCCAGCCCCATTAAAAAGCCCGCGCAGTCGAAGCATCGGGGCTGCAGTCGGACGCTAATTGTTATTTTTAGCGAACACACTCAGGCTGACGGGGAACAGAAGAATTAAAGGAAAAGCCTTTTCCACTCGACTTTTCCCACGGGCCAAGCAGAGAGAAGAGTGCCGATGGACAAGCAGAGGGGTTATCACCACGCTGACACAGGAAGTGTGGTTAAGGAAACCTCACAGGACCCCAATAACATACACCTCTGCACATTTTCTGGCGTCTGGCTTTCTGTACCTGCGAACGCAGCACGAGTTGCATTGGAAAGGGGAGGGGCCTCATTCATGACAGGCGCCTCCATTCAGGCTCTAAAGGTGCAGGGACATTTCAGAAGGTGAATTAAGTTCATTCCAGTGTTTTAAGGCCCCGGACACTCAAAACAGCCATTTACTCAGCCAGTTAATCCCTTGACGGAAGCGTCGTAAAAGTGGAGAAACCCAAGAAAAGCCAAGTGTTTAAATTCATGGCCTCCCTCCAGCCGTTCAGTGATCCGCTTCGCGGCCAGCTCCTGCCCCACTGTTCTTTCCACTGCTCGTTCCAGCTATACAATGACGCTAAAAATAGACACATGAGTAATGAAAAAACACTTTTCAAGCCTGTTGCGGATTTTCATCCATTTTGAGGCCAGGCCCTGTCTGCGCTGTGGCGTGAACGCTGAGCAGAGGAGCGCCGGCTCTGATTAGGGAGCGCAGTAAACGTCTCCTAATGAATTCCATGCTACAGATGAGTCCCAGCAATAACACACGGTGGCTCTGTTTATCCCCATGTTTGAGAAGAATTAGAGATAAACCCTGGAGACAAAATGTCTTTTTTAAACAACAGGCAGGAGACAAGAGATTCCACGTGGGCCATGTTTTATGACATATTTATCACTGAGCAAGAACTACACCTATTCAAACTATACATGCCATTAACAGCTGATTAAACATATCCTTGAGCTGTAATATGTTAGTGAATGAATACTTTCAAGGCCTTGGTTTCAGACTCCTTGGGAGCCCTGAAGTTGAAATCTCCACGTTCCACCGCTGTGCCCCAGATGTCCCTCTCTGAAGTAACAGCTTTTGGACCTGATACAGCTCATTATCGCGTCAATGTACTGTTTCAGTTTCAGGAGAGACGGCTTGCGGGAGCATTAGCTGTTCATATACCATTTGTTAATCCGACAGTATCATGGCATCTGTTGGCTCCTCTGTTGTTGTCAGGCTGGCTCACTGGTGCAGAACAAATTGTAGCCCCATTTTTGAACATATGTTGCACGCAGCCCGTACACGCAGGCATGAGAACTCGGCCCCTAACGTACATGCATGATGATAATGTGCACATTTGCTGCCGTGCAGAAAAAAAAAGGCAAAGCTCAGCCTATGACCTACAAACACTGAGCTGTGAGGTCCCCAGAAATGGCTTTGACATATATTTCATTCCCAGTGCCTGTGTTCTGTTAGCAGCACATCGAGCAATGTTAAGTGATCCGTGCAAGCGTGTGAACGAGGGCTCCTGATGAGTTTAACATTTATGGTAAGTTATTTTAATGATTCACGCGCTGCACACACTCTATCTGAGCCTGTGTCATATATTTGATTACCAGAAACTGTTCTGTCTCTCCGTCTGACCCCGTCTGTGGGCAGTGCACTTCCAGCACTTACGATCAATTCATCTGAGGGTATGGCACAGGAAATTGCATCCTATGCTGTGATCTCAGAGTAAAATTACTCCCAACAAGCCTCTTCAACTGTACTCTCAGATCATGATGACATACTGAAACCATCCTTCCATTATCTGCAACTGCTCCTCTTTGAGGGTGTGAAGGGAGTCAGGTGAGGGGTGGGGAACACTCTGGACAGGTCGCAAGTGCATCATAGATAACACAGACTAAGAAATTAGATTTGGCAATTGTACCTGAGTCAAGAACACCAAAGTGTCCAAAACACTATTAAAATAGCTGTTACTCTGTCTGTATGTAATACCCCCTGCACCCACCCATAAATGATATGTATATTGGGAAAAGCGGAGGTGCAGACAAGGGTCTGTCCTGGGTCTGCTAATCTCTAACAGTTCAACTGACAAACTGTTATCAGACTTTACCACTATTGTTTACACTACACTGCCTTCAAGGCCTCCAGCCCCCCAGGGCAGTTGTGGAATATCTGCACAGAAGCATCCTGAGTGTGTGTGTGTGTGTGTGTGTGTGTGTGTGTGTGTGTGTGTGTGTGTGTGTGTCCCTTTGGCATCGTAAAAGCTGCAGCCAGCGTGTGTGAGCAGTAATCCAGGTGAGACGTGCAGCTGCACAGGTCGATTTGTCAGGACTGTGTCACCAAATACTCATTTTATAACATTCAGTGTTTTACGGTAAATCACTACAGCTTGTTTGTGGCATTAATAAACATTTAAGGAAATGGTAAACATCTAGACATTAAAATGAAAACCTAGTGCCTTGTGTAAAGCCAAGGACATGCCTGATGATATGACGTTTGTCTTAATAAGTAAACCAATCCATTGCCATTTTCAGGGACGTGTTTTTCTGTGCTTGTGTAAAAGGATGTCTGGTGGGTCCGTCTGCTCAGCCTGCCAGTCACATATCTTATCGTTTCCCACCAGTTTACAGGCTTCAAACGGAGCAGCCAGATAGCGAGGGCAACTTCAAAGCCTCGCAGCAAGACATCAAACACAGGGAAAGGGTGAGTGCATGAAGACATGACTGCTCCTTCATCCTGACTTCAGCGTGCAGGGACAGGTGGACCCCCCCACCTCTCACCTGCAGCCCATTCAAGGCGAAATGCCCCTATATTAACAGGTGTGACAGCCAGGTCTGCTGTGGTGTTCTCGGTAGGTCAACACCTTGGACGTGATATACCTCCATCTGCTCACATCCCTGACTCCCACTCATCCATCCACATCATCCCTCCATCCCCTGCACTGAGGCGGAACGAGGGGAACCGATGGGAAGAATTCAAGCAGCCTCACCGTGATTCTCCTCGTCCATGTTTGCTGTAGCGGTGGCGATGCTGGGGAAGGTGCTCTGGATTCAGCCGAGGGGGATTTTCGTCAAGACTCAGTCGGTGATGCGCTGACAGACAGGCGGGTGACGTGGAGGGGTGTCAGCGGCGAAATGGATGGAGAGACGCCATCCACAGCGGAGGCGAAGCAGGAGGAGAAGTGGCGTCTCTGGATCAAACCGGGGGCCGGCGGAGAATTCAGAGGCGGTGTGAGACGGCGGCGGGTCTTCTCCTCCTCTGCTCCATCCCCAGCTGCTCCGTCTGCATTCACACTGCAAACCACGGTGACGACATGAAGCCACGCCCCATGTAAGACCCCCGCCACACACACACATACACACACACACGACTTCAGAGGGCACGTGCATTGACATCAACCCACAACATATCTTAGGTTAGTAAAGACAGACCCCCCCCCCCAACAAGTGACGCCTAATTGTCTCTATCGCCGCCTGGTGGCTGGCTGTCGAATTGGTAATAATTCTCCTCCATGTTGTTGGATGTGACATGGACATGTGATGATTTTTTTTGTGTGTGGTAATTTAATATTGGATTTAATTTAGTATTTCATTCCAATCCAAGATTGGCTTCATTGTTGGATAATGGGAAAAGGAGGTGGCATCTATCCATATATATAGTCTTTAGATGAACCCTAATCATAGCCCAACCAACCATTACCAGGACTACACAGTTTGTTGGTTTCTATATTTATGACTTATGATATAATTATTGCAAAGTGTTTAGAGACTTACTCTACAGGTTAACTCCATGTTAAAGGTGCCTCTCTGACTCTGACCTCACACATCCACCCTGCACTTGTCACTGGTGATGTAACCTTCAAGAAAAGCTTATGACCAGCTTGTATACGTCCCTGTTTACGTGAGCTTGTGACTCATTTAGCCTTTTCCAGGGAAGATCCCAAACACAGCGGGAGTGTCGTACGGACTGCTGGAACATGACGGCAGGACCCAGCGTGGTTCAGGAAGGGAGTTGTGCTGAGGGCTCTTTGTGCAGCAGAAACAGGAGGACAATGGAGGAAAGTTACAGGAAAGGAAGTGATGTGATTGACCCACCCTCAAAGTGTTATGAAATCTGATCTGATCTGTGTCAGGGGGCACAAATTGGCTTTTGCTGCTCCATTGACCCCCACACTTTGCCAAGCAGTAGCTCAATATTAACCAATAAAGATGCTACAAAGGATCTTTACCTCCGCCTCCTTGTGACGGATGAGCTAGTCAGAAGAATGTGGTATTTGTCAAGAAAGAACCCTTTAACTTTGGTCCAGATCTGGGCCAGGGAGCAGATTAACAACCTTTTGTGAAGCACATAAACACAGTTTATAGTCAGTGCAACAGTGCTAGTATAATAGCCCAATACAAACTTCTGATCACATGTGAAGTTATGGATTCAATCTCTGCTCACTCCAGGGACATAAATACTGAATGAGCCTATTCTGCCTGATTCTCCCTCTGTCTGAATCTCCCAACGGACAGCAGCATAATGTCAAAACAGCTTTTCCACTAAAACATTTGTGGTTTGACTTGTTTTCCCCCTCTCAGGCTCCAGGCATAAACATATACTGACTCCTCAGCGCTTGGTACTTCCAATTAATTTGCAGCATGTTCCCATTAGTTCCTGTTCACCCTCCCTCAGTGGCCCACCTGCAGCAAGGAACCAAGGTTGGATTCATCCAGTGTGATGTGAAACTTGGGGCGTTTATGAGAACATGACATCTCCATCACCAACAATCATTTCCTGCCTGCGCTCTCCTCAGCATGTGCACAAAAAGGAAAAGGGTTTGTACACAGGGAGGAAAAGGCTGTTGGTTTTGGGAATAAATGTTCAGATGTCCGGACACAGAACAGGAAGGGGCTCCACTTCCAGTTTCAGTGGAGCCAAAAGGGTGGAGTCGAGCTCTCGTCATCAACCAAGTTATGCATTTCCCGACACTTGAGTTAATTTATTGTTCACATGTGCTTAACATGTGTTTAACAGGACTAAGGACATTTGGAAATGTCATTCTGACTCATTTCAAATGAACTATTTTCTAAAATTAAAAAAGAGAAAGGTTGGTGAAAGTAATTGTCAGGCTCTTTGATACATTTCTAAATCATAAACAGAACTTTTGGTGTCATCTTTGCCAGCTCTGAAATTAATCGCATCTTGACGAGCGTGTAAAGAACACAGCAGGAGGATCGCCCAGGTCAGACAGGACAATATCTGGCATTGTATTCTGGCCGTTGGTGACAGGTTTTCTGGGATATGCAGAACCTTGAGGGAGAGTGAGTACGACAAAAAGAAAAAAAATTATAAAAATAACCATTGGAATCTCAAAGAACAAATCCTGCTCCTCATAGAGTTCACGCTCTGGCAGATAAACACACTCCCAGAATCCATGCGAGACACACACCCACTCCTCTGTGAGGTCTATCCGTTCAGCGTGTCGCCTCCTCATTGCTCAAACAGACCTAAGATTTCATGCCCTGAACTTTTGTTGCACTCATCAAGGAAATGACCCTGTGCTGTGTGGAACTGGATTCATTCAGCAGCAACATTGTGAGCAAATAACCTGCTTCGTGACCCGTACTGTTATAATGAGTGAGCCATCCAGCATCAGGAATTTTGATTTAATGGAATATTCTGATCGTGAGTATTAGATCTCACTGTGCATACATTCTCCAGAAATATTTGTTTTTGAACACAGCAGCGTAAACAACTTTTATTATACTTTTATTTTTTATTTTTTCTAATACATTGATATTTAATTGCAATTGTATTTTATTTATCACAGATTTGTATTAGTTCTAAATAATGGACAGACAAACACACAGAGAGAGAGGGGGGGGGGGGGGTACACTATCCAATTACCTTTTGTCTGTGTTACTAAGTGACACATAATCCCACCACAGGAGCACATGCAGCACACTCCATTTATCACTTTTCCTGTATCAGTTTTCTGGTGATGACTGCCCACTGCACATATCATTTTGTGTTTGAGCCTGAGGATTCCTGAATCCTGTGTAAACCACGTGTGATAGTCTCACACACATTCCTGCTGCTGCAAACACACACACTTCCTTTCTCACAACGGTGAGGAGAGTGGAGAGAAAGAGAAACACGCGGAAAGAGGCGAAATAACAAACTTCGAGCAAAGTGACGAACTTTTGCTGATGTTCCGAGAGCAGCAGCCTGTGACTCACCGCTCTGACTCTGACTGAATCTGATTGCCTCATGTTGTGACTCATGGCTGATTGTTTGAGGAGAAAAAACTAGCTTTGTGAATAGATGAGGCTGGTTGTAATCTCTCAAACAGAAGTCCCTTTTCATCTCGTGATAAATGTTCTGCGTATGTTGGTCACAGCGTGAGGAATTCTTCAAATTGTATGTATACAGATACAGTTCTATATATGCTGCCATCCAGACTGTGCTGCAGATGTGCAGATAAACTCAAGAAATCCACACTCTATCTGCAATGAGTGATTCAGAGCAGCACCAGTTATCTGCATGATCTTATTACTGTAGTATATAGGCTTACAATGGTCAAGTTAACTGCAGCAGCACAAAATGCAAAAAGCCTCAGCTGAGCCTCTGTGCTCAGTTCAGCTACCCTGAAGAAATGCAAAGAAAATACCAATTCTCATCTTGCTCTGTCCACATGCACACACAGCTGACTCCCTGTGGGCTCTACTCAGAGCGGCAACCATTCCAGAGCCCATCAGGGCATTTTAGCGCTCATTGGCTGCAGTTTGTCACTCTGACTCCAATGCAAATGAGAAAGCGCCATGGCAGGGGTCATTAAGTCCCTGTGATTGTTTAGAAAACTAATGGTGGCACATAATGATCTGAGGAAACGTCTGAACTGAGCGGTTTAATGGAAGATTCATATGGACTCTGGTGAGAGAGAGGCTATAGAGGAGTGGCACTGCACAACAATGCCACACCAACAAACCCTCTCTTGTAGAGGTTCTGGTCTCTTAAAGCAAACAGCAGGGGACACAATTATAAGAGGAACTAGTCACAATTGGATGTTGGGTAGTATTTATAGAATTAAAAACCCAGAGCAGCTATGCCTCTAATTCTGAAACATGTTTTATACGCCTCATTCCTCTTTAATGTCTTTCCCCAGTTTGACGTCCCGAGGTCCTGCAGTGACTCCACTGTGTTTTACAGCCTCCCTGATGTGGCGACGAAAGGCCTGTTTATCCCTCATTAATCTCTCTCCCCTGCTTTTACCGCCCACTTAATGGTGACGTTTATCCACTTAATGTGTTGTTTGCTGGAAAAATCCCCCAATAACATAATCCAGAGTCAAGGCTGTGTGTGTGTAAGAGAGAGAGGATGCTGGACCCAGTGGTTGCCATGGAGCCAGTGATTAATTGATGGAGGAATAAAACCATTACAGAGATGATGGATAGAAACTAAAAGGCAGTGAAATGAAGACGGGGAGGGTTATATTTGTAGGTCAGTAAAACATTAGTTCCATGTTGTCTTGTGTCATAAGACTGTAGTATACTGCTCTCTGGTGGACACATGGAAACGAGCGTGAAGAAGAGTTCTAGTCCTTTATATCTTAAAATAAAATTTAAAATTATTATTATGATTATTGATAGAGATGCATTTAATACTGTATTTGTGGGGCTGATTTTAATTCGTTCTACGTGATTAATACCCAGTAGATCATGGGTTATGTTTGGGGAGTGCCCAGTAGATGATGTGTTCCGTGTTGTTGCCGGTAGGTGGCGGTCTCTGACAGGATGTGGCTCTGGGATCTCTGGAGCTGCAGCCTCGGACTGAGGGCGTTCCCCCCCCCTCCCACCCCCTCCCTGGATCTTGACCATCTTGACTCCAAACCTGTTGGATTTTCTGTCCCTGGGCGTTTCTCTGCCTGGTTCGCTGCTCCGGTGATTGTCGCCGAGGACAAGACGACTCAAACCGGATTACCCCAGCGAAGAGAAACACATTTGAACTTTACGGTGCGCGGCCGAGTTCCCGTTATTCCCCTGCACTTTCCAGGCCGCACGGGGCCGACGGACTTATCTGTTAGCACGCTAAGCTAACCACACCGAGCCGTGCGATGCAGGCCATTAAGTGTGTGGTGGTCGGGGACGGGTGAGTTAACGTTCCGTTTTATCCTCACTTTGGTCAACTGTGTTCGAACACGACCCGGGTTTGTTCGGCTGGGTCGGCGTGGGGCCGTTTGACCCACTTCTCAACCCGGCGGATAACACGCCAACACGGGTGACAGCTGCTGCTGTGTCCCCGCTCTCCGGCTGAGCTGGGTCAGACAGATTGATCCACATGCTCCGGTTGGATGTGGCTGGAGGCCGCTCGGCGTGTCCTGGATTTAACAAAAGATCTCAGAGTTAAATAAATGCTGTTTTTTTTTTTTCTTGGCGTCTTTGTTTTGTTTACACAAATCAAATGTGTTCAGTGAACTTGGGCAAACTCACAGCAGAGCTTAGTAACTTATATTTTTAATTCACGTGCCTGATATTTAAAGACATTCATGTTATTAGAAACTGGAATAACAACAATCAATTTCTTCTCAGGCCTCCAATGTGTAAACGCTTAATTTGACTTAAAGTTAATCTGGGTCAAGACGCTGGATAGTTTTCTGACTAGGCGTGGTGCAAAATGTAAAATTGTTCTATTTTTGAAATCCACAGAGGAATTGAATGTGTTTTATACAGATTAAGAATATGAATTTACTCATATTTGTCAGCGCATTTTAATAACATGTTTGAAAATGTGCCAGAGTAATTCACAGATTCACAGAGGCCCATGTGTATTCCCTGGGCAGGAAATAAAAATGCAGTCCTATATGCTAGTAAATATTTGAGTCATAAATAGTCAGAATTATTTCAAACACTGCATTTCACCCTTGCAGCCACATTGGACTTCATTTCTCATCGTTCATATTGTTTTCTGTTGTCTTTCTCCTCCCAGGGCTGTGGGTAAAACATGCCTCCTCATCAGCTACACAACCAATGCCTTCCCTGGAGAGTACATCCCCACAGTGTAAGTAACACACAGATACACCTCTTATGAACAACTGTGGCGTAGAGATGGAAACACAGCAAGGTTCAGGTGATGGGGCCAGCCCCCGGGAACCAAACAGCGCGCCCACTCAACCACCATGAATCTTCCACACATTGTCCTGCTGTAGGAAAAGTTTCCAAATCATCTGGAACAGCTGAATCTATTTTCATTCTCCGTTTTTCCTTTATTGGAAACCTAATATTCCTCTTTGTTCCTTTAGCTTCGACAACTACTCTGCCAATGTGATGGTTGATGGGAAACCAGTGAACCTGGGCCTGTGGGATACAGCAGGACAGGAGGACTACGACAGGCTCAGGCCACTCTCCTACCCACAGACAGTATGTGTATATTTTTGCGTTTGCACACACACAAACACACACTTGTAGTAACAACTGCCTGGCTCTGTGCGCTGTCCTGCACAGACCAGTATCTGCCAGACAATGTTGGCCTGAATGCTGTGTTCACGTTGATTTGGAGTTATTCACTGGCTTGGATGACTTAGGACAGAGTGTTTGCAAGCAGCAGAGACGAGCCTCGTATCCACAGTACCTATACACTGCCTGAAGGACGGCTGAAGGAAGTGAAAGGGAGCTCTTGTTTGTCCTCTGTCCTCTGACCAACAATCTGGCCTTTGTGCGAGAGACTTGCAGGGAGCAGAAAGTGGGAGTCAGTTTGTGTTTAACCAGCGGGACCATTTCAGAGCTCCATTTCTGAATGTTTTGATTCTTTTTGTAACTTTTCTAATCATGATTCAAAATCAAATTTTTAGAACAGAAACATGAAGTTTTTGCTCATAAAAGTCTCCTTTGATGCAATGGTGTCGTCTCTCCTCCCCAGGATGTGTTCCTCATTTGCTTTTCTCTCGTGAGTCCAGCCTCCTTTGAAAACGTCCGTGCCAAGGTGAGCCTGAACAGCTGGATCTTTCGAAGGATCATTTTAATGCTTCTGTCCCCAAATCCCAAATGCTCTTGATCGGTTTTCCATGAAGTTTCATGGTCCGATCAGCTTGGGTGGAGAAAGAATTGACTCATAGAACCAGATGTGGCATTTTGGCCACTCACCAGGATTTCTAACAATTTCCACAGCTCCAGAAGTGAAAGTTGACTTCAACATGAGCAGTTTGAGGGATTAAAAATCAAATCAAATGTGGGCGAAACATGTATAATTTATTATTTAGCCATAGAAGCTGCAACTGGTAAAGTTTATAACCATCCCTTTACCACTTGTGTTGAAGTTTTTGTTGGAACAGATATTATTTTTGAAGTTTAAATCTCTGAGTTCCTCAGACGTTGCATCATGTTGAGTTTGGATAACAAGCAGGGAAACCGGGGGGCGGGTGTTCTTACAGCAGCACACCCACATTCCACACAGTCCATCTGCATCCTGCAGCCTCTGACTCTCTCCCCCCTCCTGCAGTGGTATCCCGAGGTGAGACACCACTGTCCCAACACACCCATCATCCTGGTGGGCACCAAGCTGGACCTGAGAGACGACAAGGACACGATCGAAAAGCTGAAGGAGAAGAAACTTGCGCCCATCATCTACCCTCAGGGCCTGGCCATGGCTAAAGAAATAAGTCAGTGAAGCCCAGGACATTCACGAATCCAGTTTTTAAATTAGAATACATACTGTTAATATTTCAAACTGAAGGTTTTTGGGAGATTTGTGATTTGTTTTTTTGTTTCGTTCCCCTTTGGCCACCAGGTGCAGTGAAGTATCTGGAGTGCTCTGCTTTGACACAGCGCGGCCTTAAGACGGTGTTCGACGAAGCCATCAGGGCGGTCCTGTGCCCCCCGCCCGTCAAGAAGAGGAGGAGGAAGTGCAAAATCTTGTAATGGAGCCCAACAGGTGAAGCAGAAAGCACAGTTTCAGTCAGAGCTCGCCTACTCAGAGGAGGAAAGACCACGATATCTGGGTTCAGCCCAAATATCTATTTGTTTGTAGAAGATCTGGTAGATCAGACTTCCATCTGAAAGAACGTCACAGATTTAAATAGCGCCAATGGTTCTCAGTCAGGTCTGACCTGTGGCTGCTCAAATCTGTGTTGCCCTTTCAGATTGACAGTAATTCAGTAATTTTGCTATAGGCCACGGGGGGATGTGAGGGTGGGGGATTTCATTCGGGATCTGGGATCGATTGACAAGTTAGAAGGATTGTGCGAGAAAACCTTTGTGAAGAAACACTACTTGAACGTGAATTTATGATGAAATGACCGTAGGTTCAACTCTAGCACAGGAGGTCCTGCACTTACACAAGAGATTTCTGCTGCCTTAATGAAATTATAACTTTTCACATCCGTTTTTTTTAGAAGCTCAAATTTCTCCTTTTTTAATTGTCTGTTTTGTTTACACAAGTCATCAGAGGAGGCTGAGGCGCTGCCAAAACCCAGTCAACTCATTGTAGTCACTCCATAAACACTATCATTTTCTTTCTTTTTTTTCTTCCCTTTACATTTGTTTTAAACTGCGTTAAATGTCATAATGAAGAACTGTTTTAACCCTGAAATGATTAAATCGACTCATAGCGCCGTTGTCGTAGCAGCTGCTAAGTGAAGTATTAATTCAAACACAGTATCTGAAGGATATTTAACAGCTAGTTGTTTGGTTTTGTTCCTAAAAGTTTCCTAGAGTAAAACGTTGCTCTTTTATAACTATGTGCTAAATGAAGACAACGTTAGTGACTTTTTGTCGAGCATGTGAAGGCCCAGTGCCACCACGGGCTCCTAGTCTATTAATTTGTAAAGGATATTCCGATCAGTACACTACTTTGAATCTTAAGGCTTTTATTTAGTAAAAGACACACTCGTATTTTTTTTCGCAGTGGTGTGTGACCATTGTCTTATGACCCCCATCTACCACTGTTCTTTGAGCCAGCGCATCAGCTGTCGAGGGTTGTTTCTCATTGTTGTTCAATGCGACCTTCACCAGATGACTTTTATTTTGAAAGGAGCATTGATCAAACGGTATAGGTACTCTGTTAAACCACTTTAAACCCAGCCTCATGTTATTAGTGCTTCAACAGAAGGTAGGAAGTGCACACCAAGAGTTCTTGCTAAATGTGGTTTAATTTCAATATAGTAACTTGCTGATTTTTCCTTTTTTTTTTAAGCAAATAAATACTTGCTAAATGCTGTTTTGTTTTTTATCTTCTGTCTGAACACAGGGACGTAGTAAGATTTAAGACAAAAGTGATTAAAATTGTATTTAGTAAATAACATTTGAAAATTGTGACATTTTAAGGCAGAAAGCAAAAGTTAACACATCTTGTGGACTATATCCTTGTACCTGGCTGCAGTATAGATCATTGGATCGTAATCAAGTATATGTGAAATGCATGTTTCCTAAAAAGGAGTTTCTGCCATACCACTGAAGTATGTCCAAGCGTGGGTAGGACTTTGTTTAATCTCTCTCTTGGTCAACATGTGTGACACAGAGTTTTAAACCCAGAGTTAACCTTTATTCATGGTTGGCTGTGTTTGGCTTTCCATTGATCAAACACCAGCTTGGCAGACACTGCGTCCTCAACTCCCATTCCTGTTATAAAAAACAACCATTCCAGTGACACAGAATACCAAGAAAACATGTGAAAACCTGTCCTTATGTAAAACGTCAAAAATATTTTCCACATGCTAAGGATTCATAGATGTACATATGGCAACTTACCAAGGGATTTGAACACAGTCGTCTTCTCTCTGTATGCCGATTTCGTCCCATTGATAACTTCCCCGAGCTCTCCGAATATCTCTGCCTGAAAACCAGACACCCACAGTCACATTCTGCGAAGAGACCCATTAAAACGAGCCTCGGTCAACGAGTGACTGACCCCAGACAGAATGATGTCTCCGGACTCAGCCAGCGCTCCCTCTCTGCTGTCAGTGTAAACCACGGCCTCCTTCATCGTCACGTCGTCCAGCTCCCTCCAGTCTGATCTGCAGGCTCCAACCGCTGCTCAGCAACAGGAGAGAAACACTATTTAAAAATCCAATTCAAAACTGAACTTGAATTGATCACATATTTAGTTCTGGTTGTCTTTTTTTTTTTTTTCTTTCTTCCCACCTGCCACGTGGGCTCCTGGTTTGATCCATTTGCCAAACAGTACCGGCTCAGTGGATCTGGTTACTGTCACTATGGCGTCCGCTCCCCTCACCGCCTCCTCCACTGAGATACAAACCGTGACCGGGCCCGGGACTGAATTCGCGAAGATCTCAGTTTTCTCTTTCGTCTTGCTCCACACGCGGACCTGGGGTGAAGACCGACCGATCAAAGAATTCATTTCAACCTGTGTTCTCACCAATGAGCAGTACAGGGCGACTCCACAGGTCATCCCACACGTTACTTGATTTATGTCAGGAAACGTTCAAGGAGTTTAAGATCTCCAATTAATACATGATGTCTCATTTAGAACCATATAGACAATAAATCATAGGATTCTTTGGGACATGGAGAAGAGTCTGATTGATAGCTAGTGCTGTGGGTGATGGGTTAAACTTCATTCTGGTCTCAAAAATCAATGCGTCACTTACAGGAATACAATTGTTCAAGGCTTCTGAGCAGCAGTAAACTAACTTCATATGAGGACATGTTGGAATGAAACGGACACTGCAGGGGTCAGTAAATGAATGAGGCCTCTGTGGCCACCGTACCTCTTTAAAGGAGAACATTTCTGTGAAGATGGTATAATGACTCAGGGCCTGGTGGCCTGACCCTAGGATGGCCAGCACCTCTGCCTCAGGACGCATCAGTAGCTGCGTGACAAAAACACAACATGGCAAATCTCAACTGTCAACAATAGAAAACAGAGAACTCCTGAGAAATGAAGCTTTGAACTGGGAAATGACGTGCTTTTGCAAGAGATTAACCTTCGGTATCTGTTTACCTTCTCATATTGAGACCTGGACAATAAGTGTCAGGCAATTTGTTAATTTTTTACAAAGGGACATGCTTGTCGCATAAAAATGTGAAGGGATTTTTCTACTGAATTCTCCATGTCTGCTAAGGAAGTTAGAATAGCTCCAGTTTATATTGATGGGACCCACATTTTAGTCACAAGCTTTACAGTATAAACTGGCGCCCCTAGACACTGTACCTTGGCAGAGATTGCAGACACTGCAGCCGTCCTCATTCTTGTGATGACGTCTCCATCCATGACCTGCAGGTATTTGGAAAGTTTTGTTATGTTTGTTAGCTGCTCAGATTTAATATCTCTGACAACAATTTGTGGATCTGGAGGTTTGGGCTCGGCAGTTGTAGTTGCCACTCATGCCTGTGCCAGTTGAACTCACAGCTTTGACGTTCCCATACTCTGGGTCCAGTAGCACCACAGTGGCCTGGGTGGCCGGCAGAGTGGAGCCAGCCTCCCTGTTGTAGAAGCACACGAACTTTGTGCTCAGCACCCCGTCCTTCGCCATGTAGGCAGGCATCAGACCCAGGAACCTGAGCACGTGAACAAGTGTTGGTAGCAGCAGCCAGAGACAATTCGTGCCTCACGTTGCAGGGAAGAGGAGCAGACCTACCCGCTGTATTCCTTCAGCGCTATGGTGGTGCGCACCGGCTGGATCACCTCGCTGCTGTCCCGCCTGGAGAATTTGCCCAGAGCCTCCTCCAGCAGCGGCACCAGGGCTCGGTAAGTCAGCAGCTCTTTCACTTCGGGTTCCCATATAATCACAGGGGGCTCAGCCATGTTGCCGCCGCGATTCAGATACGGGGAAGGACTCCTCTGGAGCGGCTGTGCGCACGGAGCAGATATAGTAGATGGACAACCTCAGGACACAACGACCGAACTGGTTAGTCAGTGTGCGAGAGTTCATGTCAGTAATGTGCTTGACGTCAGACGTGTGGATGGAGGCGGGGCACTATATATATATATATATATGTACACACACACACACACACACACACTAATATATATATATATATATTAGCAGCATCTTTGATTTCTGTATTTTTGATATGGCCCTTGCTGCATTCAAATGATCAATGAACAATATGTAATGTAATTACCATAAGAGTTATTACTTTGACTAAAGGCAGCATTTACTAACTAGCATCTAGTTAGAATAGAGAGAGAACAAGTGAGGCTGTATGTTGGTGCCAAGCAATTCTCACACAGCTGTCTCAGACCATAATTCAAATGATCAACAGTGAATCACTGTTTTAGTTGCCAGGAGAAAATGGCCACAAACCTGTGAAATTTCTTTCTGCTGAATTTGGCTGCAAAAAGTATCACTGACTTTTGAAAACTCTGATGCAGCCTAATTTACATCGTGATAAATTGAACTATCAAATGAAAAAGTACATGAAGGTTTAAGTAATAAAAAAAAAGAAGACTTTATTAAGAACCAAGTCTTTGCAAAATGATACACAGAAGTAGATGCAATGTCCTACAAATCAAAATTGCATGCACAATGACTGTTTTTAATCAAACAGCACTATTTTCAAACTGGAATCCTCCTCTTCATTTAGGAGACATTGGGACAACAGTGCGACAGGACTCACACCAGCAGTCTCTCTATAGCCATCTGAACAGACTGGATCTGCGGCTTGAGCTGGGATCCCTCCTTTATGGTGACAGAGGTAGCAATGACAGGGCGAGACACCCCACAGGCCCGACCCAGGGCCTGTTTGGAGCGGACAAAGACGTAGGGCACGTTCTTGTCTTCGCAGAGCAGTGGCAGGTGGAGGATGATCTCCAGTGGTTCAGCATCAGCAGCCATCACGATGAACTCGGAGATGCCTCTGTTCAGAGTTTTAGTGGCTGGAGGCGGAGAAAAAAGATTTTTTAGCATCAGCATTTCAGAATAATATTCAACTGACAGATCTCTATTGATTTTAAATTGAGTTTGCCAACCCCCAAAATCATAAATGCATATTCAAATCAGTAACATTAAATCTATGATAGGGTTAATATTTAACAGACTTCTGACAGAACACGTATTATGCTGTATATTCTGTTCATTGACGAGAGGTTTACTTCCTGACCCGCGGTGAGGTTGTGTTTGTAGCCGTGGCAACATGTGGGACCACCACGTTTCACCGACTTTCACAGACCGATGATGTGAGCACAAGTCAGAGTTACACACAGACTATCACATTACGGGCTCCCGATAGTGACACTCTGGTAAGATGTAGTTGTGTCCGCTCACCCTCGTTGGCTCCCTTCCTCAGCTGCTTGTAGTTGGAGGCTTGCTGCACCAGGTCCAGGATGGTCTTGGTCAGCGTGGCGTCGGCCAGCGGGTAGGCCTTGGGGTTGACTTGAGGTTCCGTCTGCCAAGGATAAACACAACAAAACAACTTAATTACCCACGGGGAGACGCTTTATAAAGAGCACTAACATGTAGTGTTTTAGTTTGAGGGCAGTTCCCGGTGCAGCCTGGTCACCCCAGCCCGCTAACGGTTAGCCGCGGAGCTAGCATGGGGCTTCATTTAGAGCTAACACTCACCATGGTGAGCTGGTTTTCTGCTGTTCCGGCCCTCTCGGCGAAAAGCTTCACGGAGGACTTGTTGTTTCACCCGCTGATGAAGAGGAGACGAGACGAAATCTTCCGATTCGTTGATATTATTCAACAGCGACGAGGAAAAGTTTCAGGAGCTGAGTTCACATGCAGGAGGCACTACGTTCACGGCACGTGTGAGGTGACGCACATGCGCAGTGGAGAGTGAGACAACAGGAAGTACTACTGAGAGCACATGCACAAAACATGTAACGGTGTTTACATTAAGGAAATTATAAGATGCAAAAATATTACAATGATTTAAATAATATGTAGAGACATAATGATGCCATAATACAATAATTTAAAAAGTTGTATTTATGTTGGTAGATTTTATAATAAAAAATAAGTGTGTATATTAACTTCATTAACCCTTAAAGGAGATCCTTCATCACCTATTACTGAGAAAAATACTAAAATTGTTGAAAGCTGTAGTCTTTTAAAAGGAAAAAAAAATGAAGAACACACGTACATCTTGACATTGCTTCTCCAAATCTCAGCACTTTATTGTGAGGATGAACAAATTTAAGTATTATATCTTATGAATTTGTGTTTAAATTCCTGGGGTCAAATTTGTCCCAACGATTAATTATGTTAGTAGATGTAAACGTAGAAGCACACGGACTTAATTAGGCTATATAGTGCAATTAATGTCTCTGTCAGTACTACTTCTCCGTTTTTTTTTTCTTCAATTCCTTCAATCTCAACATCTCAAAATCAGTCTCATAACGTCAGCACAATTTTTTTTCCTGCTCAGGGTTTTTACATTTTTGCTCTTTGCACATTCTGTTTTTGTATTTTTTGTATTTAACTTGTAATTTAACTGTAAATAGGTAGGATTTCAAGAGTATTTTTTATCCTTGTTGGGTTTTTTTTTATCTTATTTGAACTGATTCTTATTTCACTGAGCTGCTGTAAATGTGTGTTTCCCCCATGGGGGAGGAATAAAAACGTTCTATTCTATTCTATTAATATAAATCCATGGGTTACTTCGGATCTTTTCCCCTCCGTGCCAGCAGAGGGCGCGGTCCCGTTGGCTACGCGGTACTTTAGCAAGCGAGCGAGGATCGCGCTGTGCATTCTGGGTAGGGCACTTTGAAGGCCGGCCATATTGCTTTGTCGTCCTGAGTGAAGGAGAGAGGGGAGATGAAGGGGATTCGGGGAATAAGTCAGCTCTCGGTAACCAATCATTTAACCTACATGTTGTACTTGTTTCTTGAACCAGTCTTAATCGGAAGCAGGCGCTAGTTTCTCTACGTGTGGAGGAAAGAGAGGGACGGGGCGAAACACGGGGTCGTGTCAGGCCAAGCTGAGGAGCAGAGGAGGAAGCGGTCAGATGAAGCCCCTTGTTTTCCACCAGCGCTCTGTCATCACCAGACAGAATGCTCATTTTTTGAGATACAAAACGTTTGAGTCAAACCTAGGATCTTCACAGCTGTTAGCTCAGGCTACAGAGCAGTTCGCTTCCTGATGGCGTAGACCTAGCATCATCGACAGCTAATCCACGTTTCAGTTTCAACTCGCTCTATTAACGTCAATATTTCACACTTGGTTTTTCTTTTACCTACAGAAAGGTTAATTTTGTTGGTGATGAGCAGAAATGTAGTTGTAATGTTTTGGAGTATAAAAGTCTATACGACTTTTATAGATCGCGTTGATCTTGCTGTCTTGGCAATCTAACGTAGAAATTCAGAACCACTTTAAATTAATAACCTCTCCAGAACAGACACTAACCCATTTGACAGGCTTATTTTGTCACATACATGGCTCCTAGTGCATCATTTCTCAATCTTTCAACCTTCCTCTCACACTGCTTTTGCATCTGACAAGTAGCAGCAACACATGTTGTAATTGTCCACCTTCCAATGCTCTCTGTTTTTCCAGACAAGGCTTTATGCGGCCCAGGCTGCCCGTAAGGTGGAGGCTGCCAGGGCTGCGGAATGCGTAAAGTTTCAGCCGCAGGAAGTGCAGGTCAGTGGTGGTTGACTTTTCTTTTTTCTTCCACAGAGACGGTTTCATGTGGCTGCCAGAACAAGCCAATCGCTCGTCCAGCCCCTGGCAGGGCTCAAGCTCTCTCCTGGGGCTGCTCACTCCCACCAGGATGTTCATGTATGTTCAGGACCAGTGTGGTTCTTGGTCTGACAAAAAAGATGTGTCGTCAAGTAAATCATGTGATCTCTGCAGCGGAGTTAATCTGTGGCTTTCTGTCTCCAGCTGCTGCACCTGGCTGCTCTACTTCTAGCCTGAATAATAAAGAGGAATTTTTTACTGTTGTGAATGCAATTGAAAATGGCTTATGTCCTTCTGTCCAGGTCACCAAACTGTCCAGTGGACTGGTGATCGCTTCACTTGAAAACTATTCCCCTGCTTCCAAGATTGGAGTGGTGGTCAAAGCTGGCTGTCGTTATGAGACCCCTGATAACCGTGGGGTCACCCACCTCCTCCGACTGGCCTCTAGCCTGGTATGATTCATTTACAAAGCCTCTTGTCCTTTATATTATGATTATGATTATCTATACTGCATGCCTGACGCTGCCCAAGCTCTAATGTACAAACCAGTCCTAGTACACATTTAGAATTGTAACACAACAAATGGATACTGGGCTCTGTCTCATTGCAGAACTGACATTCTCTTTCAGACTACCAAAGGAGCTTCAGCTTTCAAGATATGCCGTGGAATTGAGGCAGTGGGAGGCAGCCTGAGGTCAGTGATTTCAAAAAAAAAAAAAAAAGCAAGCGGTCACACTAACAAACAAACCACTGTACACAAGTCTCTGCATTTCTATCTGTATGTCTTTACTTGTGCAGTGTGGCCTCATCCAGAGAGAACATGATCTACACCGTCGACTGCTTGAGAGATGACATGTAAGTCTCTGATTAATCACAGATGTGTGATCATTTTGCTATTTAAGTTTGGTTCAGGACTGCTGGATTGAGTCATGACTCAATAACAGGGTTTTTTTTTCTCCTCTCTATTTTTTTTATTATCGGCACAGTGACACCGTGATGGAGTATCTGATCAATGTAACAACTGCCCCAGAGTTCAGGCCATGGGAGGTTTCTGAACTCACATCCAGAGTGAAGTTGGACAAAGCTCAAGCTGCACAGAACACTCAGATGGGTATAAATATCCCCTTGTTTTCAACTTTTTTGCCTTAACATCATGAATATCATAGTTAATGATCCACCACTTCCTTTCTTTCCCCCAGCTGTGATTGAAGCTCTCCATGAAGCTGCCTACAAGAACGCCCTGTCTAACTCTCTGTACTGCCCAGACCACATGGTCGGCAACATCCAGTCTGAGCATGTGAGTGTTCCTGCAGTGTTAAGTCTGTTTCAACTCATTCAAAATAAATTCCCACCTTTTTTAATGTTTGCATTTTCTTCCAGTTGCACCACTTTGTCCAGAACAATTTCACAAGTGCACGGATGGCGCTTGTGGGACTTGGTAAGGGGAAATCTTAATGGACATTAAAGTAACATGCTGTGCATTGAAGACTGTTAGATTTATGGTGTTTACCTCTCATCCAGGCGTTGACCACTCTGTGCTGAAGCAAGTCGGAGAACAATTCCTCAACATCCGCAGTGGAGCAGGCACCACAGGAGCCAAGGCTCAGTATCGTGGAGGTGAGCCGCACCTGCACCTCAAAGTTTTAAAACAATCAGAGCAATCAAAGTAAAAGACTCTTTAATCCTCCTACTATTTCCTCCCCTGCCTGTCTCCAGGGGAGACCCGTATGGCCAGCCTCGACAGTCTGGTGCACTCAGCGGTTGTGAGCCAGTCAGCAGCGGCAAGCACCGGGGAGGCCGTGGCCTTCAGTGTGCTGCAGCACATACTAGGAGCTGGTCCACACGTCAAGAGGGGGTCCAATGCTTCCAGCAAACTGATCCAAGGAGTTGCCAAGGCAACTGCTGACCCCTTCGATGTAAGTGGTTTGTTAGCTTATTAGAGAAACTTATTGCATGACAGGGTTTTCAGTTTTCAGTTTTTTTTTTTTTAAAAATCCATTCCCATATGGCTTAACAACCACTCTCCCTCACATTCTCTTTTTTGAACAGGTCAGTGCTTTTAATGCAAGCTACTCAGACTCTGGTCTGTTTGGGGTCTACACCATTTCCCAGCATGCTGCTGCTGGTGATGTGAGTATCCCACAGTCAAAACAGGGGTTTTGCCATCACAACATAATCCTCATACAAAGTTGTAAACTACTTAACCTCTTTGCAGGTGATCAAGGCAGCTCTTGCCGAGGTGAAGAATGTTGCTGATGGTGGAATCACAGCTGCCGACCTTACTCGGGCCAAGTAAGACACTGCTGTTTCTATTTCTCTTGACGGTAAACACTATAACGTTAGAAACATGCAACAACATGCAACATGGTGTTCATACTCGCGTCTCATGTAATAAGCATAAACGCCTTATCTGCTGTTCTTTTGTTCTTTGTCTTTGCTGAGTTCGAATGCAGCTGATGTTGCCCTTGTCTTTGTTTGCTCCTCAGGGCTCAGCTGAAGGGGCAGTACCTGATGTCTCTGGAGACTTCAGAGGGCTTCCTGGAGGCCGTGGGCACTCAGGCTCTGACAGAGGGACCCTACAGCTCCCCTGAGGAGATCACCAAGACCATCGACAACGTCTCCTTGACCGATGTCGCCAACGTAAGACATTTGGTCAATGTTATGATTAAGTAGTAATTTATTAGCAACCAAGATAAATCAGACAATACTTTTTACATGTTTTCTTATCTTTGCAGGCACTTGCATATTGCATGTTTTAAACCATAGATAAATACATGAAAATGTCTCTTTAACAGTGTTTTTTTCCCCCCCTATTTCATTTCAAGGCTGCCGGCAAATTTGTGTCTGGAAAGAAGACCATGGCGTCCAGCGGTAACCTCATAAAGACACCCTTCGTGGATGAGATCTAAACCCCGCCCCCCGGTCACCTCTTACTTCCTCCAACAATGACGGCTAAGAAATTTGTTTGTCCCTTCCATATATTGACAGGAAGTCTTCTCCACAATTTCAAATGCTCTTGCATTATATTGCCATAACACCACTGGGTCTTCATAGGTGTTGTCACAGTATAGAGTCGATGCTGCTCTGGCGGATCACGATGTCGTGCTCAATTCATCTGTCCACATTTACTGTACAGCTGATGTAAAATAATAAAGATATTCTATCTACCATACAGCTGATTTGTATTGATATGTTGGTGTCTCTTTAAAATATTGGACTTATTTGCCTCTTAGTTTATTTACAATTTCCAAGCACATTGACTGTCGTTTGTTGACTCAAACTCAAACGTGGTGGCAAGGAATGATGGTGAGGATGTAACTATAGTCTGAACTTTTTTTTTCCCCCTGCAGCCCGTGATTGCATAATAAAGGTGGCAGGAGCTGCGGACGTTCTCGCGATAGTTGGCTGCTAACAGACGTGAGCTGAGCGGAGTTTCCAGTGAGGACAGCATCGTCGGTGGAGCGCAGACTGGTCTTCAAGGTTTGAAGGAATAAACCGACCGAATATCTGCTCGTGGGTGACGGGAGTATAATCACAGACTGGGTTTAAGTGTGAACACGTTTGGTGGATTCTGTCTGTGTGCATGCAGAGAACCGGGGCTCGATCTGTGCACCAAATAAAGCGAGTGCATGCGTGAGGCAAAATCTTACATGTGGGGATTTGAGCAGAATTTAAAGTTTGACTGTTTTTGGTGGAATATCGGACTCGGTGATCCTCAGCCTCTGGGCTGGAGAAGGGTGTCTCCCCGCACGGTCTCAAGCGAGATGCGTGGACCAGTTGTGGACCGACCCACTCCTCCTCCTCCTCATCATCATCATCGTCGTCGTCGTCGTCACCGGGATGAGGAGACCTGTGCCCAGGCTGTAGGTCACTGACGTGTCCATGTCCCGGGAAGGTGAGACCGAGGCGCACGAGCACTGTGACCCGCACCTGAGCGCCCCGACATGGATAAACTCACCGTGATCTCCGGGTGCCTCTTCCTCGCTGCGGACATCTTCGCCCTCGCCAGCATCATCAATCCGGACTGGATCAACACCGGAGAATCAGCTGGTAGGTGCTGGTTGTTGCTCATTGTTCCACACTCCTGCACTGACCTCTGACCTCTGACCTCTTCCTCCATAACCTCTGTCACAGGATCTAACTTTGTTTAGCTGGAGTTTTTTCCGTTTTATACAGTTTCTAAAGTTTTATAAAGCCAGTGTGTGGAAAAACTCCCATGACACCCAGTGGGTCTGAGACCGAGTCATCACACGATCAACACTAATTTATCTGAATTTGGAATATTCCTGATTTACTGATTTAAAACTGATCATTGTGGTGGGAAGCCTTTTGTATGTACAGTCAACGTCCCTGATTATTGCTAAAGAGAAATATTCAGATGCAAAGTCCAAAACTAAACACTGACTAGAGCTGATGCAACAGACAAACAGCACCAGTACGGAATGCGTACAGCTAACAGACGCTCTTGGTAGCCCCTGTCCGAACCGGTGGAGATCAGCCTGTCCCAGACGGGCTCTGTGGTTGTTGTCTGCAGTGAAAACACTACAAGCTGTTTTGGTTTCATTAGTAAATGTTACGCAGAAACTCTTTTTTTTTATTTGTCCTCACAGTCCAGGAATGGACTGAAGTTCAGAACAAGCTCTCTCCCCCTACGCTGCCGTCCCTCATGTTGAACAGTGGTGTGACATGACTGTACTTACTGCACTAAAAGGCCCTTTGTTCCTGTTCAATTAGCCGAGTGGTAATTGCCTAAAGGCAGGAAGTGTTGTCTGGGAATGAAGACGTGTGACTTTTAATGAGGACCCCTGGGAGAGAACTGTTTTCCACCTGGAGAATACAACTCCACTGGCACAGGCATGACGTATTTTATTCTGCCTGCGAGGGCTCTGTGTTCACGCCGGATGATTTTCTCTCGATCTGTGCCTCCGTGGTGAGCCTGACCCAGTGGAGTTTGAGAGAGGGTGAGAGTTTAAGAGAAGGAAAATGTCGAAACTTGATGATATTACTGTGGCAAAGTTCACTCTGAGTGAGCTGCTGTGTTATGTTTTGAAGATCAGAATCACACCACTGGTGAGAGCAGGAGTGAGTTCATTACAGCGGCTCTTCAAACACACAGGTAACCTTGTGTTACTGTGCAGCTCTTTCATTCCACACAGGGTCACTGTGTGTGCACTGAGTGTTTGTATGTGTGAGAGAGAAGCTAAGAGACCATGCAGTGTGTGTGTGTATGAGACATAGGAGCTTGACATTCGTTTTTGTCCTGGAACCATCACTATCTTTCCATTTATCCATCTAGTAACAAGATCTCTCAGATTAAATCCAGTATTTGCTGTGTAGTACCAGAAGAAAACAGTTGTTGTGGCTTCTCTAAAATGAGGCTGTGTGTAGCCTGTTTTTCCTCTAACGTGCTCTGGTTTGGTGGAGTCCTGGATGAAGGGATGTGATCACACTATTGACATTGCCCCCCCTCCCCTGCCCCCGCCCCGCCACCCCGTGGTATGAAACCATGTGTTTGAGAGGGAACAGGATATCCTGTGCGCAGGGGGAGTGGGTCAGCCTGCAGGAGGATGTGGTTTGGGCCTGTTGTTGTTTCCATTAGCCTGGTCCTGGTATCATCACCCGGCAGCACTATCCATGATCCACTGTTAGGAAGTGAAGCTTTTCCATGCCAACATCAAATATTTAGAGGGAGTGTTTGTTTTCATTCCATGGCATGCGGGGATACAAGCGGAGGGATATCCTCCTGAAGGTGGAGAATATTTGCTGTTTGTTATGAGGAGAAATCCGTGGAACGAGCAGGGAGAAAACTTTAACAGCTTAGGCTAATTTTTTTGCAACCATCCATAATTTTCCTCCATTAGCATTTCACACGTAATATATTAAAGTCCTTAACGTTTCAATGGAAATGCAGGCATATGATATACAATATATTTCCTGTGTTTTACTTAATTGTTAATGCAATAATTCAGTGCATTTCCTGCCTGCTGGGCTCTGACTGATTAGTGGGAAGGAGAGAAAAAGAAGAGAGACAGACAAAAGATTAAATGAAGGAGTGGGAGGATTTAATTTCTCTCATTTGCACAATGCTGGGAGGATTCCAGCACAGGGAGTCGAGCAGCTGCTCTTCCCGTCGGGCTCCAAGTGTGTGTATGTGTGTGGGACACGGGAGGCCATGAGGAGACTTGCCATGATGATGTCGGAGAATCGATCTCTTCAGGATCGTTTGACGTCATGTTTGAATCACTGGGGGCGGCGCTGGTGGTCGCGGGCACACGCCACCCATCAGCCTGTTTCCATACCAACAGGTCCTCGGGCCCCGTGGTAACTTTGGAATACCAGAGAGGCTCCTGGGAGCATTCAGTACAGACAAATTATGTCCCAACATGCTGCTGTGAATTAGATTGTTGTTAAAGTAAACAGAGTCGCTGCTTAGTTCAAGGATCCAATAAGAAAGAGTTTTCTTTGACCTGGACTCCTCCTCTTGTCTGTCTTCATCCAGGCTCTCTGACCGTGGGGCTGGTCCGTCAGTGCCAGACCATCCACGGGCGAGACCGGAGCTGCATCCCCCCGCAGCTGCCCCCGGAGTGGATCACCACGCTCTTCCTCATCCTCCTCGGCATCGTCTCCCTCACCGTCACCTGCGGCCTGCTGGTGATGTCACACTGGCGCCGCGAGGCCACCCGATACGCACGATGGATCGCCTTCACAGGGAGTAGGTGTCCACTCTCAGCTTTTATCCCGTTTCATTGTAACCTGAAATGACACACCGCATGCAGACGTTATTGATTTTCTCTCTATTTACGAATGATACTCAAAGATCCAGAAAAAAACCTTTTCAACACCAAAAGACATTTAACTGCAAACCAAGACTACAAAATAGCCATGAGACAAAACCTTTTATTGAGAACATCTTAAGAATCTCTCGCAAAAGAATTAGACTGAGGCTGACTCCAAATTACTTTTCTTTTCAGTCTGCTAATTTCGTCAAAGTGGCTGTCAAGCTGTAATTGATGAGCCAGTCTTCTATTTTTAGGGTTAGATTAGACAAAACGAGTCTTTGTTGGAGAGCGCTGTGTCTGGCTTCACACAGCTCGATAGTTCTCAAGCACAGACTGCCAAAACTGACGGGCAGCTTTCCACACCACAAATCCGAATGTTTTTGAAAACATACGGAAATGAAATATTTATTGTTGGAAAAAAAAAAATTCTATTAACAAATTCTGTTAACTGACTACTTGAGGTTCTAGATTTAAAGTAAAATTAAAAATAAATATAAAACATTAATGTCCCGCTTTTACCTCTTTATAAGAGTTAAACCATGAGGAACGATTTAGCTGTTTTAGTTTTGAATAGCTCTTTGGTCTCTCTCCCTCTCCCAGTGGTCCTGTTCTGTATGGCCGCACTCATCTTCCCCATTGGCTTCTACATGAACGAGGTTGGAGGTCAGCCGTACAAGCTGCCCAACAACACAGTGGTGGGCTCCTCCTACGTGCTCTTCGTTCTGTCCATATTCTTCACCATCGTAGGCCTGCTGTTTGCGGGGAAGGTGTGTTTACCTGGCTGACATGGCCTGCCCTCTTCCTCCTCTTATTTTTTGTGCCTCTGGAGGTCTGGAGGTTTCTTCTCCGTGGCAGCGTTGGAAGTATCGTGCGATAGCAGTGCTTTTTTTTTTTTTTTTTTTTTTTTTTGATGATTTGTCTCTTTGCTCATAACCTGAGCCAAAATCGGTGCACTGCATTGATCCGTCAGCGAATGAGAGAACGCGGAAAGGGTGGTCGTCTTCATCCGTCCTGAACGGACAGACACACGGGAAGAACGTCCAATTAAAATGGATCAAAACACCTGGACTTAAAAGGGTGATATCCAGTATCAGAATAATGAAGAACCGCCATCAAACTGACGCTGAGAAAGGGTCCTTTTCTAAGAACATGTATTTTTTTTGCTGAACTGTTTGGTTCCATCTCTTTTGTTATCTTTTATTACGAGATCTTCTTTTCCACAAGCCGCCTTGCCTTAAAGAGTTGGTTGGAGGATCATGGGAGCTTCTTTTGACAAACTACAACTAAACTTATCAGAAGAAATGACAGATATGCCAAAACGACATGGCCATCTTTGAGAAAGATGTACTTCATGTGTACTTTGACTTCTTAATTGGTCAGCGTCCCACCAGGAGGCAATCAAGATGCTTCAGGATTTTTATTTATAGTCCTGAAGTTTAGAACTAAGCAGCGCTCTGACTCCAGCTTATTGTTTGTGATGTAGTGGGTGAATTATTCTGTGTGTCAGAGCGTTTCCTGTTGTTGAAACACTGTTTAAAGAAATGACTGAGTCTAACACTTGTTGGTTTTATACAGCTGGGACCTCGGTGCCTCCTCCGTGTGTCAATAAATGAACCGGCTGCCAGGCTGTGCCATTTTCTGGAAGCACTGTGATGTCTGTGAGTGAGCAGGGATGATGTCATCTAATTGAACATGACTCACCACAGAGACAATTCCTCAATTTGCCTTGACAATATATTTCCCCCTAAAAACACGTAATCATTCACTTTTCTTCTTCTTCTTGTTTTTTCGCAAAAAAAATCATCTCAAAAATCGACGAAAAAGTCATAGGTTAGTATGTCGTTTTTTTCAAAAAAAAAATTATTTTTTTTTGCCCTGAAATCAATGAAAATATCATAGGGTAGCATGTCTTATGCTGAAAATGTAGTTTGTTTGCAAAAAAAAATCATCTCAAAAATCGACGAAAAAGTCATAGGTTAGTACAGTGGTTCCCAAACATTTTCTGCTGGGCCCCCCTTTGGTACATAACAATTTTTTGCCCCCCAACACACAACACACACACACTCCAAAAAAAGGACATACATACACATTTTGTTTTCAGAGTCCATTGCAGTTTATTTCACACATTGTAATGAATACAAACATCAACTCTAACTGCAGATTCTAATAAGTGTAACAGTTTTCAAGCACTTTAACTGTGTAATTATGTTCATTGTAACGGCTTTCTTTTATTTAATATTTAACATTTAATCATTTTGCATTTTTGAAAAAGTTGCCTCTCTGCAAAAATGGG
>JAFBJW010000092.1:0-96141 GCA_016785235.1 Pseudorhombus dupliciocellatus | reverse complement strand
CATGCTAACCTATGACTTTTTAATCGATTTCGGGCCAAAAAATTTTTTTTTTTTTTTTGGGAAAAACGACATGCTAACCTATGACTTTTTTGTCGAAATTTTTTTGGGTTTTTTTATTGTGCAAATGACATTTTCACCAAATGGCAATACTAACCAATGACTTTTTAATCGATTTCTGGCCAAAAAAAAAAAATATTTTTTTGGGAAAAACGACATGCTAACCTATGACTTTTTTGTCGATTTTGGGCCGAAATTTTTTTGGGTTTTTTTATTGTGCAAATGACATTTTCACCAAAAGGCATACTAACCAATGACTTTTTAATCGATATCTGGCCAAAAAAAAAAATTTTTTTTTTTTGGGAAAAACGACATGCTAACCTATGACTTTTTTGTTGATTTTCGGCCGAATTTTTTGGGGATTTTTTTATTGTGCAAATGACATTTTCAGCCAACGGCATACTACACAATGACTGTTTAATAGATTTTCGGCTGAA
Organism: Pseudorhombus dupliciocellatus; assembly: GCA_016785235.1. Classification (NCBI taxonomy): domain Eukaryota; kingdom Metazoa; phylum Chordata; class Actinopteri; order Pleuronectiformes; family Paralichthyidae; genus Pseudorhombus; species Pseudorhombus dupliciocellatus. The sequence continues at coordinate 95,647 of JAFBJW010000092.1, read as the reverse complement.
ACAAAACGTTTTTGGGAAAAAACGAGATATGTTTTTAATAATTACACTATTGCACTGTATTTACATTGACGCAAACTGTGTCCACCTTCCATACATCACAGATGTGCTGTAAATAAAAGTGTAAATGATTTCAGAGACTTGTTTGTGTTTTTATTGATTATCACATTTTTAAAAAAGTTACTTTACTTAAAAATGTGTTGTTTTTAGAAAAAACACCATACTAACCTATGACTTTATCATTGCTTTTCGGACGAAAAAAAAATGTCTGCAAATAAAAGTATAAATTATTTCAGAGACTTGTTTGTGTTTTTATTGATTGTTGTCACATTTTTAAAAAAGTTACTTTACTTAAAAATGTGTTGTTTTTGGAAAAAACGACATGCTAACCTATGACTTTTTTGATTTTCGGCCGAAAATGTTCGGGTTTTTTTTACTGTGCAAATGACATTTTCAGCAAACGGCATACTAACCTATAACTTTTTCATTGATTTTCAGTCAATTTTTGGAAAAAACGACATACAAACATATAAGTTTGATCGATTTTCAGACAATAAAAATGTATGTATGTACCATAATTAGATCGTAAAAATACTAATATTAGACAATACAAACAGAAAAAAAAAAAACATTTTTACCGTGACGTGTTGAGGACCAGCAGGTCTCCGTGCTTGTTGACTTCCAAGGAGCCGTGTGTGTGGGAACGTCCAAGGGCGTAGGCCGCATTGATGGTGGCAGCGGCCAGAGCTTCAAGCATGGACATTTTCATATTGACGCAGGCCAGGTGCATGACAATGGGCTGAGGAAGGAGAGCAAATAAAGTGAAAGGCAGAGACAAATGTTTGGCCTCTCACCTCCACTTACATTTGCAGACAACGCACACCTCCGGAGGAACTCACCATGGAGCAGCAGTAGGCGTTGGGGTTGAAGTCGCTGCCGAGGGCGACGATCACTCCAGCATCCAACATGTCCCTGGCCCGAGGCTGCGGCAGCCTAAACACACATGGGTCATAAGTGACATCACAGCCAAGGGTAGGGTGAGTGTATGTGTGTGTGTGTGTGTACCTCAGAATGTAAGCTGTGGTCGGTAGAAGTACTGCAGCAGTTTTTGCTTCAGCCATGGCTTCAATCCCTTCGTCTGTGACCTCCTCAAGGTGACTGATGGCTAAGGCTCTAAGCTCTGCACCCAACTGAACCACGGAAACACAACCACAATGTTTTTTACTGAAATAATAATAATATTATCATCATCATTTAGCAAGCATTAATATTCTCTGGATTTCCAGTTTTATATGAACAACTCTCTAAAAAAGTTTTCATCAGAGGATTCATTAATAATGAAAAAAATCATTGCAACACATCTCAGTGGTTAGAGGAGCAAGTAATACCTGAGCAGAGTTCATGGGATGGAGCTCATCACCGTGGAAGTTGATGTTGAGGCCCATTTCCCTCCCCGCCTGCAAAACAGAGCGAGTGGAGTCGAGGTCAAACACTCCCTGCTCACAGAACACGTCGATGTTATCGACTCGGAGGTTCCCGGCCAACATCTCTGCTTTCAGCCGAGGCAGCTGAACCTGCAAGATGTCGTCTGTCGCCTCTGCCACAGTCTTCCCTCTGGATAAAAGACACAGAACCACAGTTAGCTTTAACGTTAGGGTGAGATGAAGAAGTGAGGTCAGTGTGAGGACCGTCGGTACTTAGGCACAGCGTGAGCTCCACAGTAGGTTGAGGAGATATTGATGGGCAGCGTGCGTCTGGCCTCCTCGATCACCTCCAGCATCTTGAGCTCAGTCTTCAGCTCCAGGCCGTAGCCGCTCTTACATTCCACAAGGGTGGTGCCTGCTCGCTGCATTCGATCCAGCCGGCTGCTGAGGGAGGCCAGGAGGTCGGAGGGTGCGGCAGCACGGGTGTGCTCCACGGTGAAGTGGATCCCTCCACCGGCCCGGTGCACATCCATGTAGGAGGCACCGGCCAGCTGCAGCAGAAAAACACATTTAGCAAAAACTTCACAAAGGTCAAAATATTTTATTTTTGACTCACCTTCATTGCAAATTCGTGGACTCTGTCGCCAGCCCAGACTGGATGAGTGTGAGCATCAACCAGACCTGGAGCAAAATGATTTAGATGTGGCTCAATGACAACATGAGACACGACTGTGGAAGCAGCATTGGACCAATTAAGATTCTTTGTTAAAATCCAGAATTCAAGATGAATAAACCTCAGTTACCACCAGCATTTACCTCATAATATTACCAAGAGCAGCAACTATTCAAATGAAAATACTTAGAAAATTAAGAGGATAATATTTGAAATATGTTAAAATAAATGCTGAGGATGACAACTGCACATAATAAGATATTAACATGATATTTTAGTACAGTAATAGATTTTGGGACAAATCAAGATGGAGAGTAAAAGGGCTAGAGTATTTTCTCGAACACAGTGAGCCAGGGATATAAAATATATATAGCTTTTCTCACCGGGCATGACACACATTCCTGAGGCATCGATGACTTTATCAAATGTCTCCTCTGAGTATTGAGCTCCGATGGTGTCTGCAGGTCCCACTGCTTTGATCAGTCCATCCCTGGATGAGGAAATCGGACATTAAACCGTTAGCGTTCTCTTTAAAACATGGCATTTCCACTAGAATAATCCTCAGGCTGAACTCTACATTTGTACCCCACAGTGCAGAAAGTTCAAAATCTAATTTAATAATATCCTCAAAGACTTTGGCATAAAGATGATTTAACAATTAAACTTTATTATAGCCCCAGAGAAAGGGGCAGGGTTGATTCATCAGTGTAGGTAAAATTGGAATAAAATATGCAGTTTACATTATATTATCCACTAGGTGTCGCCAAACACCATTATTTAAAATGAATTCTCTTTGATTAGTTCTCCTTGATAAAAGGAAACGCTCCAAATTTGAATTTAAACCACAGACAGAATTTAGGATTCATACTTCATTCTGACACACAGAAGAGGATTTTATCCAAAGCTAATCACGACTGAGGAACAGTGCACTGTTGAGAATTAGTCAGATTACAGAAACTTGCAGAATTGAACTAATGCTGAACAGTTTCCATTCTTCAAATCCTGAATTTTTTACTTCAGGCTCAGATCATCAAATCAAAGTGAAACACCAACAACCAGAGTCCGGATGATCATTCTGTGCTTCAATCACTGAGGTCACACGGTGTGTCAGTAAAACTCACCTCCCGATGACCACACTTCCATTTTCGATCACATGCAGATTCTTCATCCCATCTCTCGTCAGGTATTTCTCTCCGCTGCTGCAGATCAGGACCACCTGTCGGGCATTTTTCACCAGGAGTTTGTGGCTGCCGGACATGTCTTTAAAATATTCTTTCTCTATGAATCCAAAGCAGAGACACTGACTTCAGGGTGACTGGACTCAAACTGGTTTGAGAGAAGTCAAATATTTGTAGAAGGGCAGAGTTTAAAGTTCACAGACAGGGGAGGAGCCTGTCATATGTCACAGATCAAACTATAACTGGTCAGATATTCTACAACAGACTGGGACAATCAAAAGTGCAAGTACTTTCCAATGACTACACTCACAAGTCATCATCTGTTTGTTCTGAATGTTGTTTAGTAAACATTGCCTCTGACTTTGTACAATAAAATAAAAAAATATATTGTAGACATTGCCAATTTAAAATGGATTTATTTCCTTTCTTGATGTTAGAACATTTTATTTCTGCTTTTGTTATTAGGTTTATCTTTTGTCAATTACATCTCCCCTTCTCATAAATATTAGAACATACAAGAATTTTTGTGTGATGAAAACACATTGAAACCCAAATCTTAAATCTTGCCGGTGTGACTTTGTTCCTGTCTTGTAAGATGACTGATTTTAAGGAAGTTGATTGAAAGAGGCTGGAATGATTCATTTAAACAATCAATAATTCACTTGTCACAATGATCAAAACAAACAATGCAGAAAACTGCCATTTAAAACAAACAGTATAATTCTGAGTATGAGATTCAATGCTGAAAATATTTGGCGATTGAAGAAGCAATAGAGAATAAAATAATTAAAAATGAGTTGCCATTGACTATACAAAATTAAAACAAGGTAGTTTTTAAAAAGCACGGGAAAAAAAATCAGGTTTAAGAAATGGTACAACGGTCACTTTATTGTGTCTGTATCACAAAGTCACAACATAAAATTCATATACAGTGTAAAAAAAAAAATTCAAAACTGCTTGAAAAACAACCCCCCGAATGTTTCACATGGTGAAAACATGTTAACTCAACTTTGCGAGGGACGGTCGCCCTCACTCCCTCATCTCTCCGTCCTCCTCTTCTTCTTCTACACCTCTGATGTACAGGACGTTATTACACCTGTGGGGGATGAAACACACACGTTAGTTGAGAGGTGGCTGTAGGGAAAGAACACTGTTAATCTTTTTTTTTTTAACCTCCCATCAATGATTTCTTTGAAAAACAAGAGCTTCCCTTTGAACAACTGTTTACGTTGTGGGGAGTTTTTAAGCTTGAGGCCATTAAAAAGTCACTGTGTTGTTTTTTTGTTTTAGCCAAAGTCTTCAGATTACGATCTGGTCTCCAGTTTGATCAGACAGCTGCTGCACATCTAGACTTGTTCACAGCATGATTCATTCTTGGCAACATCTCTTAAAAATATTCTCAATCTTTGCTGATAAAACATTTCTGACTAAACTAAAAGGTATGTAATTAACAAAACAACCCTTGCTTGACAGGTTATATAATGAAGATTTTGGGTTCCAGTCACGAATCATACCTGATAAGCACTTCACCGAGGTGACCTGCCAATGCTCCGTCCACATACTCCTCTGTGTTTGCCAGCTGTCAGGAAAACATGTAGTATGTCAAAAGGCTGTGTTCAAGAGGAGTTAACAGATAATTCCAATGTTTTAGTGGCCCTACTGATGTTTTTGTGCAGGCATAGGGCTGCTTAAGAAAGAAAAACACCATCAGATACTGTTCCAAGGTGATGCATAATTTCATGTGTATGCAGGTTATTGCAAAGAGATTTAGAATAAATTCCAAGCACTTGCTGTCTATAAGAGGGACTGCAGAAACAATTAAGTACATGGCTGCTGTTAAAAAAACTCAAACATTCAGTAGTCTCCATGAACACATACAAAATGTCCCTTTCTTAAATATTCAGTTTATCTGATTTAGTTGCAATGCCAAACTGTTATATTTGTTTTACAGTATGCTATAAAAAAATTAATCAAACAGCATGCAGGATGCTAACACATTATTATGATGCACAGCTGCAGGGCAGACAGCAACACCTTTGTACTGAAGCACGGCCCCTGGCTCCCACTCACCTGCATGTTCATGTATCCATCCACAGAGACCAGGTAGCCCTTGTACTCCATTCCCCACTTCAGCTTCACCATCACAGGTTTGCCCGTCAGGCCGTTCAGGAAAGGCTTTGGGTTGAGAGGTAAACTCTGAGGACAAGAGCACATGACATTTTACTCCACTGCTGTTTAAACACAGGTACAAAGGATAAACATGAAGTGCTATCCACATTAACAAATCTAATACTGAAGCCAGTATCGACACATGACGGAAAGTTTTAATCTATGCCTGAAACAAAGGCAAACAATGATTGAACCCATTCTCAGAATGAAAGCTGCTCGAGACGTGACGCAAACCCTAGTGTAAGTTTACGGTTAGTGAAGATGTATAACATAAGTTTTTAAATAAAGAGAAGACGTAACATGAACGAGCACCGGTGTTGTTACGGGTGAATTTTAAAAAGCCGCGGGAATTCGTGGAACAAGCTCAGGCGAGTTGAAGGGTAATATTCGACTGAGTCTGACTCGTTAAATTAGAGGTTTTTTGAATGGAGTCTGGTGAGAGCCAACTTAAACGTTCGGCTAAATCGCTATATACAGACATATACGTATAAACGCAACGCAGATACATTTCGCTGTATTATTTCGATCTTCTGGCGTAACATGCGGCACAGTTTCTGCACATTAAACTCGAGAATCCATTCATTCAGCCGAAGTTTGGAACGAGACGCTAACAAAGCTACTGCTAACTAGCTAACAGGCTACCTTCGTTAAACGCGGTGAAAACAAAAACCCTCCAGACGGATATCCGCTGAGCTGCGGCTAAACATCAACACACCAACATAACATTTCCTCACCATTTTAAATTCACTCCAAACACGTCTCGTTAGTTAGATGTTCGATTCCTCTTTTTCGTCACTGTAACGTTAGCGGCTCACAAACCAGAACACGCTTTGCCGCCGAGCAGGAAGTAGATCCTTTGACCCGTGTTCCGGTTCTAACACACTGACACCTAACGGTCAAAGCGCTCAGTGATTTTCTTAGGGAAACAACATAGCCACAAAATATTTATAAAATAATGTGCACATATGTAAAGAATTATACACGAATAGAGTAAAAATGGTGGAATGCAAAATACTGTGTAACTGTGCGTTTAATATATTTTTCAAGCCTCTGTACTTTAAGTAGATTTATTTTTGGGTACTTGTCATTTTTACTTCACTTCTATTATAGCATATCTGTACTTTCTACTCCGAAAGTATTTTATGTTCATATGATTTTGAATCATTTTAATTTTAATTTTATTCTGTGATAATGAGGTATATTGACATGCAGTTACTGTCTTAATTTGTACTTTTGAGGTAAACAGTTCAAATGGTACTTCACATGAGCACACCCTTGGATTTCTTAAGGGCTGGAATCCTGTGTGGGACTGTTCAGGTATTTTCTCTGAGGTGATTCTCTGTTATTATTCAATTAGTTGACTCATTCAGCTGATTAAAATGACTTCACATTACTTCTAAGCAAAAAACATGATGTGTACTAGTATGTAAAATATGTGATATTGTATATAGTACATGTGATGTATGGAATGCTTCACCTCAGTTTGACTGCTGTTGCTGACAGATAATTACACAGGGACTGAACACTGACCTGTTAAAGAGTAAAACAGGACACGGTCATATCTGGGTCGGCTCAGCTCTGTGTCTCGACAGCTTTTCCTCTCGGGCACATCTGTCTGAAGATTTCACCCGCTGCTGCGTCGAAGCTCCTGACTGTTACTGAAGCATCAGACAAGTTCAAACCCGATACTTTGAATAAAACTAACATTTGACTTCCTACAGTGCAGGGCTGGGTTCTTTCGGTGGATTCCTCTGAAATTGCACTGGCACTTTCTTTGCATGTTTGAAATACTTGAGTCCTTACATCATGCAGCCTATTTTTCTTCCCTCTGCCTCCAAGTTGCCCTTCACATAATTACCCGACCCATCAGTCAGTCACCGCGTGTGTCAGTTACAGCAGAGTGATAACATGCATGTGGGTCGAGAGCAGGCGACCACAACGAGACACAAAATGACCACAAAGAGATGAAGCATTATCACAAGGAGACACAAAATCAGCCACTGACACACTGCACTAAGGTTGCGCAACATGACAAACTGTACACCTGCCTGAGGGAATAGTTTGACATGTCAGGAAATTTGGTTCTATTCACTTTCTTGGCAAGTCTAAGAGGAGAGGATTGATATCACTCTCATGTCTATGTGAAGCAGCAGAAAATCAAGACATTAAACACAAATAAAGAAGCTTAATGACGACAAAGGAAAGAAACAACCACCACAGACTCAGGCCACGTTGTTGTGAAGCTACAGGCGGGTGCTCCATCTGAGCAGGAAGTCTGGAACCAGAGTTCAAACCTCAGAGGATGGTCTCAGTTCTCCTGCTGAGTGAATCCGGACAGACGGAACAAAGTGAACAGGTGAGATAGTTTCATTGGCTCAGTGCTTATTGGACACGGGTCAGATGCACAGAAAGCAGGTCACGGTCCGATTACACAGCAGACAGAGAAGCCAGTGCCATGCTGTGTTCAGTGGAGCTTGACCCGAGTGGGCCCGGGCAGAAAGCACAGTCCAACTATTTCCAACCTGAAGCGCTCGTGTTCCGGGGCTGAGCACAGGGGGGCACACTGCAGCCTGCACGCTCCTGCCTCACTCTGCTCCTGCAGGCTGCAACACAGTCTGAAGTTTGTCATAACTGTACTTTTAGAATAATTAAGATTAAGGACAAACCACCCCTGAGTCCATTCTTCACGTCTGAAAGCCTCCATCTTGTTCCTTTTATTAAAGCAGCCATTGTCGGGAGCAGACCGTCGAGTGGAATTAAAAATCACTGCTCTTTGCAGGAACACCAACAATGCCGTCAACAAAAGGCCGCGGCCGGGGTTCAGCTGAGGAACCAATCAGTGGAATTCACAGTGCGTCAGCAGCTCGTCCAGCATCACTTTGTGTGTGTGGGCAACTTCTTCACCCAAAGCCAATTAGTCAGAAATGTGGATATGAGCACATTTTTACCTCATCAGCTTTTCATCAGACTCCATGTGGTCTGAGCAGGGGGTCCCACGCTGAGTCATGCCATGGACCCCCTGGATTACTCTGACTAGCGGTGCGAAGTACTCGGATACTTGTTGAAGTAATGAAATACTTCTTTCCACTGTGTGCTACTTCATATTTCTGCTACAGTCAGGAGTACATACAGACACTTAACCAGTGCATGAAGTATTACAGTAAACTATAAAAAGTCACAGCAGTCACCTACAACTTTAACAACATCACAGTTCAGCTGCGGAAAGTAAAACTTCATTAGACACATTTACCTTCATGTGTTCGAATCCCACCCCATGCCACCATACGTCCATCCATGCACCAAAGTGGAATGTTCCTTTAAGTCGGCGGAGGGGCGGAGCTGGTCCTCGGCTCTGTCACCGCCACAGGCTCCGCTCACCCTCAGATGAGCGGGCTGACCGGCGGGCTCTCACTGCGGGGAAATGAAACACGCTGCGGGTCCCGAAGCTGCAGACGAGCCGCACAGACCCGACCATCATCGCTGCTGCTCCTGCCCGGACCTCGCTCTCCCTCTGCGGGACACCAGCGCCCACCGCCCGGCGTCATGCGGCTCCTATCGCCGCACCGGATCACAGCTGAGTGAAAGAGAAAGTCCACACCAGATTTGAACCTGCGCACTTTTATCATTTTTAATGAATCTTTAACTTTTTAAATAATATTTTTTTCGTCTTCTGTCATATTTTGGACTATTCTCCCCCCGAGGAGACATGTTGGTTTTACTGGTGATCACTGTGGCCTTTCTGTCAGAGACAGGTCAGTGTGTTTTTCTTTTTATACGTTTTCACATTATTGTAGTTATTGTTTATGATGCTCGGGGACAAGTGCATCACTTCAGAAGTCGCTTTGCTTTTCAGTCAATACAACATCTTGTCTTCCAGAGAGTTTAATTTAGTTCTGACCCATGAAGTCACATGTTTTTAAAAGTTTTAAGTCTGTCCTAAGGTGATTTATTGGAATATGAATCCACAGTTTTCATATTAATCCACTGGAAGAAGATAACAATACAACATAAGTGTGGAAGTCATTGTTGCTAAATTTCAATTATTTCAATGGAGGTTTTGTATCAGAAAACAGGAAAGTGTGTTTGTTTTCATTCAAATACGTTAGGGGCGTTAATCTCACGCAACATAAAACTGCTTCAACATGAAATAGAGTTAATGACCACAGTGCTTGAATGAACTATGAATTATTACTGTTTTTAACTGTCAGTCCTCCTCACAGTTATGTAACTGAGCAGGAACCACAGTCCAGCATATAGAAAATAAACCTCTTGCTGTAAAATTAATCCAGCTTCCCAGATTTAACATAAATCATCCTGTGAGGTCGCTGACATGAAAAACAAAGCAAGCTGCAGGTTGAAGATAATGAATCCACTTAGGGAGATGACACTTTGGCCCCTCAGGGAGGGTTGCGAAGCGTCTGGAAGGCGTCTCAACGCTGCTCATCCTCCCTGAGCTGCCAAACTCCATCTGTGTCAGAGTCCACGCTGCACGGCTGCAGTCTGCAGCAGGCAGGTGCACAATGCCTCTATTATCCCTTTTTGCACAACGTTTCCGATCGGAGGTGAATCACTTGACTTGTGCACACACTCACTGAGTCACTCTTCTCCGCTCACTGTCTCACATGCGTTAGCATAACTTCAGATGAGTGTTTTCATGGAAGTCATGTGACGAAATGGGAAAAAAAAAAAAAAAAAAAAAACCTCCAGACCCAAGGATTAAATTCCTGAGGTCACTAAATGCTGCCCAACACGATATTTGTACTGGTTAATGTGGTGAATTATTGCAAAAGTTCACAGAATTATCTTCTGAGAGGATCAACTTCACACTAACTCATCTTTTCTGTAACTATATTATATTCTTTGACTTCCCTCTGGAGAAACTAAAACAGACGGCCGTGAAATGTGTGGATTGAAAAATCTCAAACAAAGATCTCTCCGCATCGTTGAGAACCACTTCAGCTCAGTTGTGTGGGCGGACTGACCCTTTGCGCTGAGTGCCACACCTTGTCGTTCTCACCTGTCGCCCGCGCTTTCACTCTTTTTTCTTCTCTTCTGTCACCTCAGCCCATATTTGCCAAGTAGAAGTGTAAACGTCTCTGCCTGTTCTCTCTCCGTCTGTCCAGGTCTGTCGGTGGAGATGTTTCGTGCAGGTGTGGCCCCTCGCTGCGAGAGCCGGGCCTGCAACCCCCGCATGGGCAACTTGGCCCTGGGTCGCCGCGTCCTGACTCAGACCGTCTGTGGCAACAATGGCACCGAGCTCTACTGCTCCTACTCCGACCCCAACGCCAACCTGGCCTGCAGCGCCGCCAAATGTGCCAAGTGCAATGCCGGCCTGCCGCTCCTGTCCCACTTGGCCGGGGCCATGTCCGACTCCTCCTTCCGCCACCCAAACACCTGGTGGCAGTCGGCCGAGGGGGTGGAGTCTGAGACGGTGCAGTTAGACATGGAGGCCGAGTTCTACTTCACGCATCTCATCGTGGTGTTCCGCTCGCCGCGGCCCGCAACCATGACCCTGGAGCGGTCGCAGGACTTTGGGCGCACGTGGAGGATGCTGCAGTACTACGCCAGCAACTGCAGCGGCGCCTTCGGGCTGGAGGAGGGAAAGGCGGGTTGGGATGGGGCAACCTGTACATCCAAATACTCAGGGGCTTCTCCGTGCAGCCGAGGAGAGGTGAGAAGGAGTCTGTACAGTGTGTAACGCTGTCTGTCTTTTTATCGTCCAGGGACAATAGGCATTCAGCGAATGACAATACTCCATGTAGGTGCTTTTGTCAGTGGAGTCCATCTTTCCCACACAGAGGACTCCCTGGTATTGATTCCTGCATTTACAGGACATTGTGCCTCAGACAAAGGCTTGAGCAGTGTGAGAGACAACATTCAGTCAGGTGTCAGGTGGCGCTGCTGAGGCTCTGTCAGAAAACAACACAAAGCAATGAATGCCCGGTTTGTTTTTCTGCTCTCAGATCAGGTGCCGATACACAGGTTATCTTAGTTTGATGCTGGGACTTTGATTCCAAGTGAAAGATGATTTAGAAACAACCAAAACGGGATCGGGAAAAGTTCGGGGTGATCAGATTTGTATCAGGTAGAATTCCATTGTCTCACTCAGAAAGCAGGATAAACACCCGTGTACCATGTCGTCATGTGTGATAAAGCACTGGACACACAAGAGGCTCGAGCTTCTCCTCCGATCATCAAAGTACCCCCCCCTCCCTCTTTGCTCCTTCCTCTGGAACGAATTTGGTTCTCTCTGCTGTAAGTCACGCAACATGCAAGAGTCATACGGAGCACTTAGTGAGGGCAGGGAGCAGGGGCTGTGAGTGCGTGTGCATGAGTGAGTGTTTAATAGGCGTACTTTGACTGTAGCACGAGAGGGCTTCCTGAAGTCCACTGATGTTTAATGGAAGCCGTGTGTCAGGAGCTGCTCTGCAGATGTGTGTGAAGGCACATGGTGGTGGCGCTCCAGGCTCCCCGCAGCGCTCCCGTACGCCATGTGTGTTCACGCCGTTAGTCGACGACAGCTGTTACTGACTTGTTCTGCTGCGGGGTCGTAAATCTGCCTCCGCACACTCCGGCTGTGTTTTGGAGTCCTGCTGAAGTCTTGGTATGCAGGTGTTGCAGGTGGTATGCCGTTATCGATCAATCTGCCCCAAGCGATTTCCCAGAGCTCAAGGTGACATGTTTGAGATGTCTTGTTATGTCTGACCCAGATATTGACTCCACTGTTGAAGGTGTCAAAGAAGAAGCTGAAACCCGGAGCAGCTCTTAGAGGAGCACATTCCTGCTCTCAGTCTCCTTAAAGTCAATCAAGCTGCTTCACGTTTCTCTCATTAAGACACATGAATTACTTCCTGGGACTTCTTCCTACAGTGCAGAGAAAGTAGAAAAATAAATCCCGCATCTCTCCTTTGGTTTCCATCCTGTGAACTAACAAACAAACCAGATGTGGAAGTAAACGAGCCTCTGCGGCTCTGACCACTTTGTGCATCACGCTGTGAGGAGAAAGACAGGTTTTCCTTCTCTGACGCTGCTCCACCTTCGTCCTCTAACACCGCAGCTGATGACCTGGGGGTTAAAAGAGGTCAAGTAGCGCTCTGACAGCCCAGCTGCTGCTCAGCTGTTCACGCTGTTCGCTCCTCCCTGAGTTTGTTGTGGTGACAGGAACCAAACTTTAGTATGGATGTGCACCTACACATTCTTATCACCATCTGAATCAAAGGGGGCTGTGACCCTGGACTTTTCAGTTTGTTCTAGAAAGTTATCATAACACAAATCCTCTGTCTTATAACTTGATTTTAAGCGTGTGTGGGAAACTGTGAGGGATTACAGTCAGCAGGATTTCTCAGCTTTCTGCCTCTCGTGTTTCTACTGCAAACATTAGTGCGTGTCATCTCTTGAGTGGAACGCTTTTCATGTTCACCTGTGCATGTGTGAGAGAGAGAGAGAGGGAGAGAGAGAGGGAGGGAGACCTCTTGTCTTATTTATGTGGTCAGCTGGACTGGAAGAATGCGAGTGTTCGTTGTAGAGACTGACCTCCTTAGGGAAGAGAGTGAGACAGACACACACACATTTTCTTTCTGTTTTTCACAGTTCCTTGAGCGTGCACACACACACACACACACACACACACTCCCTCATGCCCTTTCAGATAAACACATACAGTCGGCTCTCCGTCTGCTGGCTGGGAAGGAAGTGCCGTTGCTCTGATGGATGTTGGTACTGTTGGCTAGACACCCATCCCCCCTCTCTGTTTCTCTCTCTGTCTTTCTCCTTCCATCAATGCCCATTGTGTCTGTTTACCAGATTACAGTCCACAGTGCTTTGATGGAATTAGGCCGGTGAAAGCCAGTCTTACTCTATTTTTCAGCCTGAAACAGGAAGAAAGATTACAAGAGGACACATGGCCTACAGTGAACCCACTGGCTTGGAGGAAGAAAACTCAAAAGCAACAGAAAGAGGCTCATTTAGACGTGTGTTCTCAAATCAGGAATGAATCCTTCACTTGGAGGAAGTGCTGTCAAAACACATTCATACAGAACGTGACTGATGTTACATCATCTGGGGCAATGGTTCTTGGTTCTGTATGTGGCCCAGCGGCATTCTAGCTGTTTTCAGAAAGTCCAGAGTTCAGTGTCTGAAAGCAGCTTATGACATGTACTCTGAAGGAGCCAGGGATCAAACCCCCGAGCTCCTGAGCCAAACTAATGCACCGCTAAGTTTCCACCAACTGCGAGTCTGTGGAATGGCAAGAAACCAGCACTGCTGTGTCCCATAACGGAGACAAGGTGGTTTCAAAGTGACGTCAGCGGTCAAAAACTCCACCAGGCATCTTGATGGCTCAATGTTTTGTTATGGTCCTAACTTAATTTGGCCCCTAGAACCCTTCAAAGAGTCCCAGGGTGTCCCCAGACAGGACACATGTCAACAGAAACCTGGACTTCATCTGCATATTCCGTCTCCAGATTCCAAGGAAACACTGGAAGCTGCAGGAAGGCCTCTTGTGGAATTTGCAGTGTGTAAATTTGTGTGTGGTTGTGTGTGAGTGCTGTGGTGTCGCCGGGCTGTCGCGGATCTTTTGTCCGCCCCTGAGTTATGTGAAGCTGCATCTCTGTCCCCATCTTTGTCTGGCCCTGCTCTCCGTGCTCTCCCGCGGACCGGTGCCCCTCGTTCCTATTTGTCGTGTTCTCTTAATTGTGGCCCACAATACTGTGACCCCGTGACCTTTTCCAACAACAGGGAAATTAATAGTGCTCCTCCCGTTACGTTCATCCAGCCAATCAGGGAGCCGCATGGGGGCTTTGCTTGCATCGCAACATACGCTCCAACTCAAGAAAACACACAAACACACACTCACGCTCATCCAATGATAGCAGTGTCAGCTCGCCAGTGACAACAATGAAAACACACACTTTTTTGTAAAGCGACTCCGCAAACACGCATTTCTCTCACAGCGAGAGCTGGGGCAGACACCAACTTCTTCGCCATGACAACAGCAGTGGTGTTGGTTGCCAGTGGCAGCAGTAGCCATGGCGAAGGCAGCGCACAAAGGGATCTTCAATTTGAAGGATGTCCAAGGGACCAGACAGGGTAAAGAGAGAGAGAGAGGGAGGGAGGGAGGGAGGGAGGAAGAGGGGTGGGGGGGTGGAGAAAGGTTGGGTGCAATGATTTAAGGACACCCGGTGCCCTCATAGTCATGTGAGTGTCTTGTCAAAGGAGGTCACAGTTTACAGCACAAATGGCATAAGAACAAACCTCTGCTGACCCGACAGATGTTGTGACATTCATTGGACATTTGGATCCTTGTTCCTGTCCAACAGGTGATCTACCGGACCCTCCCAAAGTGGGAGTCCCTGGATCCGTTCGGGGCGGAAGGTCAGCAGCAGCTGAGGGTGACCAACATTCGCGTCCGGCTGCTGAAGCGCCAGCCGTGTCCCTGCCAGGCCAAAGACGCTGCCTCGGCACACGAAGCTCTGCCCACCCAACACTTTGCCATCTACGACCTGATCGTGAAGGGAAGCTGCTTCTGTAACGGGCACGCTGAGCAGTGTGTTCCTGCGCCGGGATACCAACCCATCAGAGACCGCACCAACCACGTGGTAAGAGACGAGCAAACGTCTGCACACATCTCATCATGATCAAGTCTTTTGCTGTTTGATTCCCCAACAATTAGGAAAGAAATGTGGCTGAAATCTTTGAAAAACCTAAATCCGTAGATCCAGATAAGCTCAGACAAAAGAAAGCTCTATAAAAAGTACCATATTAGGACAAAAATCTATAGTTAGCACTTCCCAGTAATTACACTTCCAACGGATTTCCACTCTCTCCTGTTCTTCTAATGCACCGGACTCTCTGAGCATTCCTCAAGTTCATGTAGTTTGATAATCATCATGAAGTATCCTGATGGGCGGGATTTTCTCTTGTTCCACAGAAGTCAAGTCGAAAGTTCTTGACACTTTCCAGCCAAAGTCGTTCACTTTGTGTTGGCCGCGGCCTCAATAACAGACAAAAGGAGGGGACCACTTCTCTTTCTCCTGCTCAGATAAACAGCTGCTTCCCCGCTGATAACACACCCCAGAGATGGAGATGGAGGATTAATGAGGGTGTTGAACGTGCGTGCGCTGATGAAGGTGTAAACAGAGAACGATTTCGCTGGAGATCTTAGAGCGGGGCTTCTATCGCAGCCATCTCCACAAACACAAACGCTGGAGCACTTTGAAGTCGGGCGTCTGTTCCGCTGCAATCAGCGAAGCTCGGCAGGGAAAGTGAGAGTCAACGAGGAGTTTCCTTCACAATTAATGGAATCAAAAAGAGTGTATGCACAGTAACGCTCCACTGACCCGGGAGATGTAGAACTCGTAGCAAAGCAACGATTTGAGAGTTGTTGAGTTTGAGTGCTGTTGACGGCCTCTACGTACGAGCTCTTCTCAGGTATTCACCCAATTATCTGAACAAGGTAAACAACGAACACGACTTCGTGTCACGTGAGCGAACGAGACGAAGGCTCGTTGGCGTTTCCTTTGCCGATACCGGTGTTGTTGTAATGAAGCTGCTGATAGCCAGTGAATTGGACTCAGTCTTTGGATCTTTTAAATCTCACTGTTTTCATGCCAAGAAATTCCAAGTGGCTCTACTGGGAGTTTTCATGAGGATTTCCTTCTTTTGAGGGTAGAAAATCCTCTGAAAGACCATTTAAACCTCCGGACTGTGAAGCCCCACTCTGCACGCCAGGCTCACAGTAATAACAATAACTGTAAATCATTTTCATTTTAATCAGCCGAGGCTTTAACGGTGAATTCTCCTGAACCGGCCCTCGCAGCAACATCACCTCAGGTCACCGCAGCGCCGCTCTGCTGTGTGCCATGCATGCAGGAGCCTTCGGTAAACACACGCGTGTTATATAAGTGGCTGTTCCCGCCTATCAGCAGCTTGTTTTTGCATCTCTGTTTCTGGCAAAACCCAAACAAGCAGCGCAGCGCAAGACGGGAGATGAGGGCAGAGATAACGGATCACTCAGCGGAGGGAAGGGCGTGTGCGTTAAAAAATATGTTTGCTTTCTGTAAACTTGCGTGACCTCCGAACGCTTAGTTCTTATACACACTAAACATGAATGGGCCGCAGGATTATTCAAGCGCGCGGCCATCTCGTATAAAGGTACAGTGCGTCTTGTTTGTTTGGTCTGCTGGTTGTGTGAGGTGTGTTTGCTTAAGCGTTCAATGTTTTGTCTACTCCGAGAGCGTGCACGTGTGCGTGCGCCTGCAGTAATCAGCGGTGAAAGTCGCCCTGATGCGTCGAGTCATTACTGCCCAGACACCGAGCAGGGATGAAGGGTCGGCCTGTTTTTTGTTCTGTGCTGCTGGACCCCCTCATGGGGTTTTGTGGTTCAGGGTGATTACACTGTCTGTTAGTTAGCCACAAGCCAACACACACACACACACACACACACATAATAACATCCAGGGCTATCCACTAGAGCATTGGCAGCAATTAGCTGAACCAAAAAAAAACATGTTTGTGTGTTTTCTTTCTCTCCTCTAGATGCATTTGTCTCGTTCTGCTCCACAGGTATTACATGTAAAAGGTCACGTTGCTATTGATGGTGTGCAGGGACCCAGGCTGGGGGGGGGGGGGAGGTCACGTTGCTATTGATGGTGTGCAGGGACCCAGGGGGGGGGGGGGGGGGGGGGGGGGGGGGGGTGCTGTGTTGTTTAAATGCTGGTAGGAGTGGTAACAATCACAGATAGGATTTTACAAGTCTGGAAAGTTATCATTTAATCTTCCAGCGCGACGGTTGCGAGGTAAACAGAAGAAACAAATGATTCCACCTGGACCGTTCCCTCGCATAAGTATTTTTTCCTCTGGATGGGACACTCTGCTGTCGCCGTCTGTCTCAACGCAGCCCAGTTACCACTGATAACGTCCACAGATGTGGGACATGGACAGTGAGTGACGGCTGACACACGATTGGTTGAATGTGAGCATTATTCATTGAAATAAAACTTCATATTTTATCTCCAAAGCTGGAAGAGAAATGATCCAGCAGCCCTGCTGTGTCCTCTGCATGGTTGCGTGTGTGCAGCTCCCTGTGTGTGCATGTGTTAATTGTCCCGTATCACGTTATTGTAAACATGTGAAAACGGGTTGAAATACCAGCTGTCTGGACGCCAGCCAGATGCTGCCGGCCCTCTCCCTGTCCTCCCTGTCCTCCCCGTCCACAGCGCTTTACAATCTGTGTCATTAGGTCTGCTGCCCCCTATGTGCTGGGACCTCTCACGTATGCCCCCCCCCCCCGCAATGGTGTGCGATGTGCGTGTTAAATCTGTCATTTGGGCTTGGGGTCACACCACAGAACTGGTCTGGGGTCAGTTCAGGTAGGGGACATGTTTGGATGTGTGAGCCGTCACACAGCGTGGGAAATGAATGTTTCTACGTCTACCTCTGGGACGGTTGTATAATTGTGTGTCCTACATTACAGTTGCACCGTGTAACGCAAACAAATAAAGAGCTTCCTCAGATGCCTCTCCCGCCCCCCTCCTTCAATCATTATCCAGCATGCATGGCATTCCAACTCGCAGGAATGACAAGGAGATTGTTATTGTGCTCTCAGCACCGCATACTTGCACTCTTCTCATACACACACACACACAGGCTTTTCAGAGCAGAGGCCCATTCTCGTTTCCAGTGATGAAGCCAAACAATCAATCTCACTAATTCACTAATTTCAAGCGAGGGAGGACGAGAAAGAGATGGAACGAGAGGAAATAAGGAAGCTTGGAGGACAGCGAGAGGAAGAGGAGGGAAAGAAAGGGAAGGTGGACAAGGCAGGAGAGATGAAGAAAGTGTGAGGGCCAGGGAGGAATCAAGAGGAGGAGTGAAGTCTTCACCCCCAGCAGGTGTCCTCATGAGGGATACTGTCCTCTCCATCACACTGACCTCTTTGTTCCTTCCATCCTTCTACCTTTGTCTATCATACTTCCTGTCGCTAATGAGCTCTCTCTCTCTCGCCCCTTCTCTCCCTTTCTCTCCCTCCCTCCCTCTCTCCCCCAGGTCCATGGCAAGTGTGTGTGCAGACACAACACTGCAGGTGATCACTGCGAACTCTGCGCTCCGCTCTACAACGACCGGCCCTGGCAGCCCGCTGACGGATTGACAGGGGCGCCGCACGAATGTCGGAGTGAGTCGGGCAAACACGCCCACGCCTCGTCTGCCACTGGAACATAAAGAAATGTTGTGTCACGTGCTGCTTTTATTCCCCCCTCTGTTGCTGCGGCTGCATGTGAAAGTCCAAAGTACCTGAAAGTAAATTTGCGTCAACAAATTGAATGTCCTCCTCCTCTCGCCCCAGAGTGTAAGTGCAACGGGCACGCTCAGAGCTGCCACTTCGACTGGTCGGCGTGGCGTGAGTCGGGCCAGCGCAGCGGAGGCGTGTGTGACTGTCTGCACAACACCGAGGGACACCAGTGCCAGAAATGCAAGGCCGGATTCTACAGAGACGCCCAGCGACCGCAGACCTCCCCCGACTCCTGCAAACGTGAGCTTCACACACACACACACACAGTTCAGTACATCTGCAGCTTCCAGAATCTGAAGGAGAATCGACTCTGTCCCCCTGAAACTGTGACATGCAGAACACACGTCGATAAATCACACCTGTGCTGAACAGAATGTTACTGTTGTGAATCATAATATTAACCTCACACACGCCACACTGGCACGGCGCTCTCATTATAACCCCCGAGGAATGTTGAGGACGGAGATCACAAGCTGGGACGTGCTGATAACGTTGATTCCTCATGGGCACCTTTGTGTGTGTGTGAGAGAGACAGCTCCATCCAAGGTTTACACCATAGTTAATCATCAGATGGTGGCATTCCTTCGTCTTGACTCAAACCTCGAAACACAACCCCTGCCTGTCCATCTCGGCTTGTTTTGCCATTTTTCATACGTGACTCGGAGCCATGTGAGGGTCCGGCCTCTCCGTGTGTCGGTGGGTCGGATGGCGTGCTGCCCTCCTGTGACGAGGCGAGTCTAAAGTAAACACGAGATAGTCATCCGTAAAAACACAGCAGTGGCAACATTCTCCCCCTGATCATCTCTGAGATTTGACCCAGTGAGCTCAGTCCTGCAGGTACGATCACTGCTGTGTGCGTGTCTCTGTTCCAATTCAAACATCAAGTCGCACCAGACCCTTCACAAACACCCTGAGGGGGAAGAATACGTTGGCTACCGGCCCAACGCCATCACTCAGAGGCGGGGTGTTGTCACGTCTTTTGTTTTCTTTTCTCACATCCAGAGATCCATTACAGCAGCAACATGATCAGACAGTGATGAATCGACATGTTGGGAGAGTGATACAGCACATTTCATTCCAGAGTCGTCATCTGTTCTTGATGCGACTGAGCTCCGTGTCCTGAACAAACAGGTCCTGGCTTCCTGCGCCGTCTGAGACCAGTGTGTTTGTAACAAAAGCAAAGTGGAATCCGGTGATTTCCATCATGGCACAAGTGCTCCTTCACCTTCTGCTCTTGGAAAATCACAGCAGACATTAAGACGGATTGCTGTGGAGGTTTTCTCCCGTTGTTTACCGGGCTCAGACCACGAGTCCTAACGACTTCTCCTGGTGTTTGACTTTTCCACAGGAAGGTTTCCTCCTGTGGTTTCTTCCTCACGTCGACTTCATTAATCCTCTGACGCTTCACCTGGCGCCCATACATATAACATGTATAGCTTCACTCCAACCTGCATATGAGACGTCAAAATCTGAATCTAGGGCATTTAAAGGTGGTTTCATAAGAGGACTGTGGGGCCTTGGCACAGGAATCCACATTCAGCTCAGAATCTAATTCAGGATCTTTGAGTTGACAAGATGTGTTTGATTTATTTCCCAAGTGGACGACTGCCATTAATTTACATAAATGTTCCTCTGTTCTTCTTCACCTCCTCCTCTATTGAAGTCATGAGAAATTGATCCACCGCCTCTTTCTTCTCTTTCCTGGCAGGTGTTGTTAGGTTTACATTTCAGCCGTTGCACATTTTTTTGGCATCTGTAAATTCACCTGTGGGGTAACTACAGTGGCTGGGAGGAGGAGGAGGAGGGGGGGGGGGGGCTTGTAGAACCCCTTGAGACGAAGGCTTCTCTTTCCTGGCAGGTGTTGTTAGGTTTACATTTCAGCCGTTGCACATTTTTTTGGCATCTGTAAATTCACCTGTGGGGTAACTACAGTGGCTGGGAGGAGGAGGAGGAGGGGGGGGGGGTGCTTGTAGAACCCCTTGAGACGAAGGCACTGGTTGTGAAATCCCACTGAAGCCGTGTGCTGACAATGGAGGAATTTCCCTCATGTCGCGAGGAACATTTTTATCATACCAGGCCTCCGAGGGGCCCGGGAAAGAAAACACTCTTGTCAAGCTCGTACACAGCGAACCCCTTCAGCAGAGGGGAAAGTTACAGTATGCGTGCGCGGTGCTGGTGGGGCTTCTCTTTGTGGTTGTTCAGGCAGGTGTCCCGTCATGTCCCAGCACACGCTCCGAAGGTCTCCGGTGTCAGGGGCTGCTGCAGCTGACAGCTTTCTGAACACATATTTACATACAGGAGTCCTTGTGTGGTGACTCCCCCCTTCAAACGCTCATAAATCCTCACGCAGATAAACAAAACACACGCTTATTAAACACGTCGCCGCACGTGCTCCGGCTTTGGAGCCCGGGCGGTGCTGTAATCTCTGCTAATTATTAACGTGCGGAGGCTGCTCGCTTAAACAATGCGATCGATAGAGCCTGACACACACACGCTGCTGTGTTTGTGAGACCTTTATGATTTTATTGACCCTGTCCTGTTGGGTCTCATGATAATGTTTAGCGTATCTTTATTGCTGCGGTAGATCCGTGCGATAAGTTGTCTGGTTCAGAACGTTGATGAGACAAAATCCTTTTAACATTTTATAAAAGAAGCTCAGAAGAAACTAAAGCATCGATGCTCCCGGGAGTCACAACCATTCTAACTCGTAAATCACTGGAATCAAGAGTTTGAAAGAGGGCAAATGAGTTGCAATGAGTTCAATTAAAGACTCCGATCTAAAGGCAGACGTCTCTTTCCCTTATTTTCCTATAATCTCTCATCTAATGGAAGTGGGGGGGCTCTGGGGGCTCAGTTAGTACTTACACCCATTTACTGCCAGTCAAGCTTCAAGCATCATTAAACAGAAGAGCAATGACTCCACACTACACCCCTTCTCTGTTTCCCTCTCCTCGTCTCCTGCCCGTCCTTCACCGCCTCTCCCTCCCTTCCTCCCTCCCCTCCCTCCCCTCTCTGTCTGACCCCGAGATAGGCACGGATTTATGGGGGAGGTGACAAGACACCTTGTCCTGCAATGCTCCGTGGAGAGACAGTGGTTTTCTGTGAGTGGAAACATGGGTGGGTGTTATGGACTGTGTGTGTGTGTGTGTGGTATATTGTTTTTGGAGGTTGTTTAAAGAACACACTATCAGCTCACAATTAGTGGGGGACATGAGGGAGGGCTAGAGCTGCGATAAGAAAAGAGAGAGGCCTTTGTATTACGAGCTCCGGCAACAATAGAAGAGACGAACAGAGCTCAAATTTATCACCAGACCAGGTGATAAATCACAATTCACGGGTCATTCAGACAGCCCTTTGGACTCACTGCTCCACTTCTGACATTTTGCTCCTTCTTCGACAAAAAGATCTGGATTTTGTTGCCACGGCCCAGGAGGAGGACGTTCGTTAGCACCACAACAAACTTTTTCTGCACTTTGCACAAAGTTGATGTCGACATCTCCTCCAGGTCTAGACACGTTTCACCTCTTCTTTCCCAGCATGCAACTGTCACCCCTTGGGCTCCCTGGCCTTCCACCTGGCTGAAGGCTCACCCTGCGACCCCTCCAATGGAAACTGCATCTGCAAACCCGGAGTGGGTGGCGCCCACTGTGACAGGTGCATGGTGGGATACTGGGGATTCCACGAGTACGGCTGCCGTCCATGTGACTGCGCAGGAGACTGTGATCCTTTCACTGGAGACTGTATGTCCGGGTGAGTCAACAGCTTTTCACTTCCTGATTTGAATGTCTCAAGTTTTGATGTCATTGTTTACAGATGCCACTTCCGACAACAATTAAGCATCAACTAAATATTTAATGATGTTTTCTGAGTTTTTTTTTCCTTTATCCACATAGTGGAAGTGATTTTATTTTGTAAATATTAGATCATTATATTATATTATATTTTAAATTCCTTTGTGCAGCTCTGATCTGGAACTATACAACTTAGACGTAAACTCCAGTGAGCCGGTCAGGATCTTCAGACCAGAGGAACTCTTCTCTGCACTCCACTACTCAGGTGAGATAGAGTGTGTGTGTGTGTGTGTGTGTTATTCATCGTCCAGCACAGTCCAGTGACCAAGCATTAATGGTTAAGTATTGAAAGTCTTGATAGGGCTGTAGAAGGACATTGAACAAAGGTGTGTGTGTGTGTGTGTGTGTGTGTGTGTGGAGAGTTTCCAAGTGTCCCTTCTCTCAGACCCCCCACCACCATGTAACTGCACCTTTCATAGGCACATTCCTCGCTGGACACACACGCTGTTCCTGCATTCTTAGGACGCCACGTACATTATCTGAGACCACACACACACACACACACACACACACACATTCATAGGCACATTCCTCGCTGGACACACACGCTGTTCCTGCATTCTTAGGACGCCACGTACATTATCTGAGACCACACACACACACACACACACACACACACACACAAAATCCGTTCAGTTGCAAATATTAAATCTGCGTCTGTCCCCCTGCAGAGAAGTGTGAGTGCAAAGAGCAGGCCCTGACCAACAGTAAACTCTTCTGCACCATGAATTATGCATACGGTAAGAACACACACACACACACACACACACACACACTCAGACTCTCACAGAATCGTTGCTCATCCTAACGTCCGTCTCCCCGACCCTTAGTGCTGAAGGTAAAAGTGCTGTCGGCCCACGATAAGGGCTCCCACGCCGAGGTGGAGGTCAAAGTTCAGAAGGTGCTGAGTCAGAACACCAAGGTGAAGATACAGCGAGGTCGAGTCACCCTTTACCCAGAGTCCTGGACTGCACGGGGCTGCACTTGTCCCATCCTCAACCCAGGTCAGACACACAGTCACACTGCAGCTGCCCCCAAATATTAAACAAGTCGATTCCTCCTTCACCTCCGACCTCATTTCTCAGGGGTGGAGTACTTGGTGGCGGGGCACTCGGACCGTAAGCAGGGCCGCCTCCTGGTCAACATGAAGAGCTTCGTGAAGCAGTGGAAAGCCAGCCTGGGCCGCAAAGTCCTCACGCTGCTCAACAAAGACTGCAACTGGTAGACAGGCAGTCAACGCGCCGGGGGACGGACGGACACGAGGACCAATGTCTTGTTGGATTGGTGGGGGACTGAGCAGACATTTGAAACCCCTCCACTCTCTGCTGTCGTCCAGTAGTGGACTGCACCAGCTTAAAGCACACACACGACGGACTTTTGTTAAGCCGCATCGGCCCCGCAGCAAACTGTCCCTCCTGCGTCCTCACGTTGTATTCAAGCAGACATTACCTTTGCTTCTGCTGCTGCAGCTCAAGAAATGGCTCAAGCCCCCCCCGCCCCCCACAAGATCCACTGATCACAATAAAACACACAGAACGAAAAGTGAAAGTCCTCCTCTCTGCTGCACTTTAGCCTAAGACGGACTGAGGGAATACGGACACCTGAGGGGACGATTAAACACCCAAGACTGTAACTGTGGATGGAGGACACCCACTCCCTCTGTGCTCCTTTACACATTGGACACACAGAGGCAGCAGTGTGTGTGTGTGTGTGTGTGTGTGACGCTGAAGAAGCCATACAAGCCACTACAGGTGGTTCAATCTTAGCCAGTCCAGGTGTGCCTGTGTTGAAATCAGAGTGAATGGGTTTCACCCCAAACGTGAATGTATTTGCCTGACTGTTTTTTTGCAAATGTGTGTGTGTGCATGCGAGAGAGAAAGAGAGTGCGTGTGTGTGAGCGAGAGAGAGAGAGAGAGGTTGATGCAGCGTGGTATGAGCACAGTCCAGATTCAGTCCAGCTCTTCTCTGTTGCCGTTCCAATGTTAATGATACATAACGTGTACTGATTCATCTCATATCACACTCCACTGCTCTGTCCCTGGTATTCCTTCCATCGTGCTCTTGTACAGTATTATTTGTATATATCTATATAAATATTATTGTTCATCTTTCTTCCTGTTTGGATTGTTTTGTCTTTGTGTGGTTATATTAAAGGAACGATTCCGGTTTATTACAACTTGAGTCTTGTTTTTGAGCCTGAGGGCATGAGCTAGATTTAAAGGTGATGGGTTTATTCTGAGGGTGAGCACGGGGTCCGCAACATCTCTCAAACGCTTTGACGGAGACACTCTGACTCGGCAGCAGCTTATATCAACCGTCCAGGCCTTGACATACTTCACATAAACGGGGCAAAAATATCCTTATCGCCCTCTTCTTTCACAGTCCCTCTCTGTGTGTCCCCTCAGATTAACACATCCATCACTCTCGCTCCCAAAACACTCTCCCCTACATTCACACAGAGCCACAGAATGTAGATCATAACAGAGAGGCCGGGGCGAGCACACACACTCTGTTTGGGTTTAGGCAGGGTGCGTGTTTTCCACCTCCTCCTCGCCCGCTCGCCGTGACGCGGTTGGCTGAGAGGTGTGGACACATTCCTGGCACGTCGGCCGGTGCTCTGCGGCAGGCCGGGTCAAAGGTCGCTCACCTGTCTGCCGGCCCGGACTCGCCGAGGAGGAGCGAGCAGGAGTGGATGTTTTCTCTCACGGCCGAGGCCGGATAGCCTCCTGTGCCCTCCTGTTTCCTCATTCGCGGCCCATTCACAGATTTGTGGCAGGGAGGTCACGGCTGCTCCTCATTTGTGCTCCCAGACAGCAGGGGAAGGGGTGAGCGAGTGCAAACAGGGAGAGGAATGTGACTGGAAGGAATGCCTCCGTAACTGAGTACTTTTACTCAATCACTGCACTTTACTTGAGTACCACCGCTGTTCCTATAAAGTACATCATCAGCCTATAAACAGCATCACACCCAAATCAACCCAACGCCTCCCAACCACTTTGGCTGTCATGTCCTGTTGGACCCTCTTTCCTCATTTGTGATGCTTGAACCCAACTCCCACTGAAACTACAGATTTCAAACGACATAAAGTAGCTCTGCCCAGCTTCAACAATAAGATAGATAGATAGGTACTTTATTTACACAGATGATATTTCCAGTGTCTTGTCAGTACTACCAAGTACTTCCTCCTGAGCCCAGGCTGCAGGTCAGGTGGGGGCGGGGGTGTTTAACACGGTGGGAACTGACCTTGAAGCGTAGTCGCAACAGGGAGCCACAAACACAAACACATGCACTGCTCCTGCAGCTGAACCACGCTCGCTCTCTCTCTATCTCTCTCGCTCGCCCATTGTCCTCAGAGTGACTGGCCATTCTCAGCCTATGATGGAGATGTCCTGTGGGGGGTTGCATGGTGTGGGAACCTGGTTGATGAATGAGTGTTTGGCATGCTTGCACAGATGCATGCTCCAGTACGGTCCATGCGTGTGCGTTATTGTAGTGGTGGCTGATGCATGCATGTGTGTATACGAGTGTCCGTGCGTGCCTGTATGAACACAATGCCCCGCTTGTGTTGCTATAGAATAGAGTTATGGCCTTTGTCCTATCAGCATTCTTGTGTTGCTATTGGCCTCGGAGCGCATGGCAGCTCCCGCGGGCTCTGGGACAATAACTCCCCCACCCTCCCCTCTTCTCGCTGGGAGTCACAATGCCCCTCTTTGGCAGCACCCATCACCCTGAGACAGACGCCCCAAAACTGCTCCGCTATGGGTGTCACACAGCAAGCAGCACCCAGAGCTCCTGTGTTTTCAGTCTAACCTGGATGCACCGTTATAAATGATGAGGACTGCATTCATTCGCTCTCTTCGGTTTGACTTAATTGCACACAAGAACACGCACACACGCATGCAAACACGCATCAGGAATGTTTTTCTACCTGCGCAGCATCAGAGCAAGCCAGAACAGGGAGGCCATGTTGACACAGCACAGTGATTGAGACGCTACTGCTGATTATTACACGGCCACGCAAACAAGGACCTGATGTCATCGTCTCATTATGTGCGAACCTACAAGTCAACTTGACAACAGGCAGACAGCCAGGGGTGGGAACGCAGACCCCGACGACAAGCTGGGACGCTCTTTAGAAAACAGATTAAACATCAGGAGCTGTCAGGGAGCCAACGGTAACATCCAGCCCCAAAAGCCAGGCCTGGAAATCTGAAGAGAGCAGAGAAATTACAGGAGATGTGTTTGTTTACAGGCTGTGGAATAAAGCGCACCTGTGTTTTCAAGCCACCACTAAACCAACACCGTATCCAGCTGCGATCACACCACCATGAAACCACCAGGATGGCTTCCCCTAAAATTATTAAGCGCTTCCCAAGGAAAACAGACTCATGTTTCCATGATTCCCTCTCCTCGGAATAATAAAGAAAAACCATTTCAAAGCAATTCATTCTATAACATCAGCCCTTTATGATTATTGGATTCAGACGGCACAGGTGAGGATTGGTGTGAAACCCTGTTTACTTTGAGGAGCCTCCCAGGTAAACTCGTCCATCTCTGCAATCAGATGCCACCGTTGATTAACTGACTTATTAACTTATTAACTAATGCGTCTTGTTCAGTCATGTAAGACTTATTCACTGACTACACACTGTTGCTGCTGACCACAACATCAGACTGGGTGATGATAAACCCACCAGACATCCAGTGCTCCGACCTGCAAACGTTTGGCATTTTGTTTTCCTGATGCACGGAGAATCCATACCAGTGGCACAGTTGAGCAGACGCAACCACTACAACCCATTACATCTAATCTCTTTAGGCTTCCTGAACTGGCTATATACATTTTTTTCAGCTGTGTTTCCTTGTAAACAAGCCAAAATTGTTATCGTGTTCATAGTTTCTCACTGGAACGCATCGCACGCATCACTGGAGTCTGAACAAACATGTTTACTATGTTTCCTCGAACATTTCTGCCACCATCTTTTCAGCAGAGCCTGCGCCCTTGTGCAATATAAACAAAACAACACGGCCGACTTGTATAAGCATTGCTCCACAGAGCAGATGAGCCTTTAACTGCGAGTTCAGTAGCATAGTTTCTATTTGTTTGTCGTTTTAGTTGGTCATACGCAGATATTACAGGCTGAATCACACTGGTCATCGGACACATGTTTTCCTTGTGCTTCTTTCACACTGAGAGGAGTTTTTCAACATCCGTCCCTGATTTCACAGAGAACAATGAATGGATCTTGTTATAAAAACAAATCTGACATATTTAGGGGACTGATTAACGAGTGTGAGAAATGTGATGCAGATCCAAATACAGATCCAGACCTCGTGGATTTATGTGGTTTCATGAAAGGGAACTGTTAGGCCTTGGCAGAGGTCTACCTTTTTTATTGCTTACGTTGTTCATAAAAGAGTTCATAAACAATGATTCATCGATAAATCTGGTGAGGAAACCAAAACAATGAGCCGAAAGAAGCTCCACGGCGAGGCCGGCCTGTGAGATGCGATATCTCGCTACAAGCAGCAACTGAGGTCATCTGATTCAGCGCGAGAATGAAAAGTAGTGGTACAGTGACAGAAAAAATGTGCGAGTGAGCGAGCAGATGAAAAGAGGACATGAGGGAGGGCTAGCATGTGCGGACTTGAAGGCGGGGAAGGCCCGGGGACATGGAGGCAGAGAAAAACATTAGAGGTGATTCACAGGCATCGCATGGCACATCAACACATACCTCTTTCTCTAAGTCACTCACAAATGCCCCCTAATCTCTCTCACACAGGCCGTAAACACAGTCCCATAGAAACCCACACCTATTACCACACTCTGCCCCCGTTCACTGGGTGGTGGGGGGGATCAGTTCCCTACTAATCAGTACATGAGAGGGATTCTTCACATGGTGAGTTAGAGGAGATGAAACAACGTCCTCCTGCAGGCAGCGTTTCATGAATGAAAGTCTGCTCCTCCCTTTGTTCTCTGTTGGACATGTTTACCTTGAATTAATGTTATAGCAGCAGCACATAGTAATCACTCATCAATCAAACATTTAACCTACATTTAACCCTTACATTTAACTTTTGTTGTTGACGAGTCCAAACCTAAATCCACACATTCTCTCTTGTTTAAGGAAAATATTCAGATAGGATCTCCACAGTGGGTGGACGAGCCCACATTCACCAGCATGAAGCGCTACACTTACGTATATAACAAACCAGCACACAAGACTTTAAAATACCTAAACCTCAGGGACGGAGGGCAACAGAAACCAAGAAGTGGCACAGTGAGCCTGATCGTGTTACCAGAGATGGACGGCTGCTGATGGAGGAGAGAAACAAGAGGAAGTGCCGTGATGAGCAGAGGAACCTGGACACCTTGTTTATAAATAATGACAGGAAATACAACTCAAGACACACGTTTCCAGTGACTGGCACAATATTTACACGGTTTATCAGGAACAACAGAACAAACAACCAGCAGCCTCAGACTTTCCTCATTTCCTGAGACTGAGTCGTGAAAATATAGTCATTGTGAGCACCCTGTGAAACCAAACGAGATGTTTATCTACGCAGCTGTCGCACTGGAGACAGAGTGTGGTGAGAAAACTGCAGCTCACACACTGTGGGAAACGTATGATCTATGAGCACGGCTGGATTCCATTTGTCTTAAACTATATTTAGGGAACACGACCAAAAATGGGAACATTGTTATGAGAGTAAGGGCATTTATTGCAAAAAGGCAAGTTACCAGTGCAAAGATAAACCTGCAGGATGGAACAGAGTATTTCCCTGTTCCGCGCTGCACAGAATAATAAACAACAAATCTGTTATTTGCAATCCTGGTTGAGGATAAATGAAAAAGCGTGTGCGGCTTTAAATTTGATGGTTCGGCAGGAGCCTAAATAACAGTTAAATAATGTAATTATGAATTAATGTTTATATTAATAGGGCGCTGCTCTGATTTATGGTCTGGTTGTATTTGTGGTGATAAAGACATCAGGGGAAGACATGGGCGTGAACGGTGCAACACTTCCCTCTAGTGGTGAAAATAAAGCACTGCTTCTATTCTGTCGGAGAGGTTTGGTCCTGTCTGTCTTTATTATTGTTATTATTATTATGACCCTCCAGAGGCATGCTGCCTCAGGTTGGAGGAAAACAACACTTTCTCTCAGCAGTGTTGTTCTGTCGTGTCTGAGCTGCTCCAGTCAACAACTTTAAACATGAAAACAGAAAGTGTCGATCCAGAAACAGAGTGGATTTATTCTTTATCAGGCAGAATATTACAATCATCTCTACTGTTGTCATTAAGTAATAAAAATAAGCAGCCTTAGAATGTATAATAATTCTGGTTGTATGGTTTTTGTTATATTATAATAACTTAGCTTAACTTAACTATGACTAGTATTAGCACTAGGTATTTCACAATATACTATTTACCTGTCAGGAAAACTACACACAGGATAAATCACCAGTACAACATGACTGAAATAAACTGAATGATACTTGTGTGGGTGCTACACACATCCCATGATCAACAACAACAACAATAACAACAACGACGACGTCACGAACCGAGGACGCGCCGGAGCCAGCACCACGCGACAGGGACGGACAAGATGGCGATGAATTTAGCACCGGAGGAGTTTCTGCCGTGAAGGAGAAGCTAGGTACGAGCCTTTCTTTCCTCACTGGGGCTTCACTCACTCATGTGGCGCCGCGAACGAGGCTCGACACTCGGCCTCACCCGAGCCCGGCCGCCCTGGTTGTGTTCTTCTTTTAAAAAACAGAGCGAAGCTGCGATCCGGCTAACGCACCAACTTGTCCGGATTATCACCGTTAGCCCGGTTAATGCTAACTAGCCTGCTCGTTGGCTGCACACACATACAGCTAGCATGCTAGTTAGCATTAGCAAGGCTAACGCTAATCTCTTGTATACATGTAATTACAATGCCGACTCTAGCATCAGCGCTGCTTGTTTGCACGCGCGCCCCCCGCGTGTGCTTTAAACTTTTTATGTCAGATAGTAGATTTATTTTTGTTTTATCCTTGACTGAATATTCTCCCCTTGTGTTTGGTTTCGGTATTTGTTTAGCTTAGTTAGCATTAGCTAGCGAGGCTTCGCTGTGGAGATGGGGCTTTAAAGTTGAGTTGGTTGCACTGACCTCGGTGTGTGGGCTCGTCCCGCCGGCTGTGGGGAGGTCAGGGTCGGTGCTGGTGGTGCTGGTGGTGCTGGTGGTGGTGGTGGTGGTGGTGGTGGTGGAGGTGTTCTTGTGTGAGACGAACTCACGGCGGACACGAAGTTGTGCAGCGCACACGCGCTGGAGCTCATGCACTCACAAGGACGAAGCAACGCGCGCTAAGAGAAAACTTCACTGACACGAGAAACTCCGAAAGAGCCTTCACTGTTTCCTCCATTACGCGCACACGCGCACACACACACTTCCTCCTGCAGATCAAAACAGTGGCACTTTCCCTCAAGCCATGTACTGCATTTAATACTGCTGGTAGTAGTACTACTACTACTACTACTACTATCCCTGCACAGCTTGTCATCACGTGAAACCTCCTCAAGGTGTATGTGTGTGTATGTGGTCAGTTATCACCTCAGCAGGGTCTGTGTTGGAGCCTTGACAGCTGAGATTTTATTTAGAATCACCTTGGCTCATGTGCACGTGCACACACGCACACAAACACACTCATATAGCATATATCTGATCAACACGCCCATGCCTGCAGTGTACCTGCTCAACATTAAATACATGAAAGGATAATGCAGTTTTCGTTACTGCACACTGAAGAAAGTGCATCTGTGTTTCCTGTGCTGCTCCACATCCAGAAACAAATGAACATTTTTGGGCCTTAACGGAGGAATGAGTTCGTCCTGTCTGAGGTTTTCACAGTCAGGTTCAACAGTGTGTGTTAACTTAAACACCTTTCTGTTTCTGAGTGGAGTCATCTGGCAACACTCACCAGTCGCGTTGAGTTTATTTAATGTTGGCACAATTGACTCTGGGGGATATTAAGATGTGCTGGCTGCGTGGCACTTTGCCACAGTGCTATATAAAACAGCTGCTACAGGTCAGATGTGGTGGGTTTTAGTTCATCGTGTTATATATAAAATACATGCAGTGTGCTTTTCAACTCGAACAGGAGCAAAGCGTCTTTACTGTTGAACATTTTAATGTACCTGCTTTCTTCCTCCATCTGTTCCATTCTGAATAATCATGTCTCTCCTCTCCAGACACCACGATGCCCTGGCAGGCTCCTGTTTCTCAGCTCACCATGGTGATATGAGGCCAGCGTGAAGCGCTGACACACTCGCACAGACTCGCCCACAGACGGTCAGTTGTTGGCGGGCGGGCGTGTGTCATGGACAGGTGTAAGCATGTGGGGCGGCTGCGGCTGGCCCCGGACCACTCCATCCTCAACCCTCAGAAGTGGCACTGCGTGGACTGCAACACCACCGAGTCCATATGGGCCTGCCTGGGCTGCGCCCATGTGGCGTGCGGCCGCTACATCGAGGAACACGCGCTGCAGCACTTCCAGCAGCAACGCCACCCGCTGGCCATGGAGGTTAATGAACTCTATGTTTTCTGTTACTTGTGTGACGACTACGTCCTGAACGACAACGCTACTGGGGACCTCAAGCTGCTCCGTAGTACACTCAGTGCCATCCAGAGCCAGCGCTATGAAGTCACCACCCGCAGTGGGCGTACCCTCCGCTCGGCTAGCGCAGCCTCTGACGCCCTCATGCCATGTGGTGCCCGCGAGCTGCAACTGAAGGACGAGGACAGGATGTTTACGGCGCTCTGGCACCGGCGGCGGGCGCTTATGGGGCGTGTCTTTCGCTTCTGGTTTGGACTTACTGAATGTGGACAGAAGAGGGAGGAGGAAGAGAGGAAAAGGGAGGAGGAGGAGGAGCAGAAAAGGGAAGCACGGGAGAGGAGGCGAGCTATACAGAGACAGCTACAGGAGGAGCTGGAGAATGCTCCTCTGAGAAAGAGTCGCCGTTTGCGCCGCAAGAGCCAGAGAGTTGCAGACGCGGCGGTCACCCCAACGACCCGGAGGGAGCTCAGGGTGAGAGCCCCTATGCCCACTGTCACTCCCACCCGCAGGCCACGGACTCAAAGCCCATGCACTGCTTCCCCCAAAAAAGCTAGACAGACGAGAACGGTCCAACCACCTCCTAAGCTACGGAGCCGTTCCTCTGCCACCAAATCGAAGCCCAAGACAACCTCAGCGACACCCCGTGCTGCCCAGACACCTGTCCGCCGCAAGCAAAGCACCAAACAGGGAGGCTCACCCTTTAAACGGCGGCCCACGGTCACTCCGGGAGTGACGGGCTTGAGGAATCTAGGCAACACTTGTTATATGAACTCCATCCTGCAGGTGCTCAGTCACCTGCACGTCTTCAGGGAGTGCTTCCTGCGCCTGGACCTGACCCAGGCTCTGGAACTACTGGCAACTGCCGTCCACGGCCAACTGGCAGGTAAGGGTTTCTCCGACTCCCCCCTGTCCCAGAGGAAGGGGCTTCAGACCAGCTCAGGCCCTGGGGAAGGACTAAGCGGCGGAGCGTCCCGCGCCCGCAGCATGGAGCTGATACAACCCAAAGAGCCAAGCTCGAAGCACATTTCTCTCTGCCACGAGCTGCATACCTTGTTCCAGGTCATGTGGTCCGGCAAGTGGGCGCTGGTGTCGCCGTTCGCCATGCTCCACTCTGTGTGGCAGCTGATCCCGGCGTTCAGGGGCTACGCTCAGCAGGACGCCCAGGAGTTCCTGTGCGAGCTGCTGGACAAGGTGCAGCATGAGCTGGAGAGCACCGGCAAGCACACGACCACCGCGGGAGTTCCGCAGAAACGGCTCATCAAGCAGGTGCTCAGCGTCGTCAACACCATCTTCCACGGCCAGCTTCTCAGCCAGGTACGACACACGTGCTAATCGCTGTTTAACAACAACGCATGACTCACGATACACTCACACACTGGTGTCTGCCCACACGCTGATGTCACTGATTCAGCTCAGGGACATTCATCTGCATTATCTCAGGTTCTGTCAAAGTTCAGCATCGTCTCAGGTCACACATTGAAAAGGGAGTGTGGTGAGTTGCTGTGAGGACAGGAGATTAGTGATCGCTTGGGGAGGCTGAGCACACACTGGGACACCTGCTCCTGCTCAATAAAGCGGCTGTGTGTCTGCAAGGCTTTTGGGGGGACGTCGCTGCAGCTCTGATGAAGATGCTGTTGTGTATGAACATAAAAACAGATCATGATTTATTTCAATAGTTGAGAGACAGGAAACACACAGGACAGCTGGGGACTGTAAGACAAATATTCGATTATCTGCACAGCGTACTCCCGTCTCCTGAGACCCACTCATCTCTCTGTTTTCCTCACTCTGACATGCAGGTCACATGTCTGGCATGCGACCATCGCTCCAACACTGTGGAGCCGTTCTGGGATCTGTCTCTGGAGTTCCCTGAGCGGTATCACAGTAATAGCAGGGAGTCGGCCGCGCAGGCTTCGTGCCATTTGACCGAGATGCTGGCCAAGTTCACTGAGACCGAAGCGCTGGAGGGAAACATCTACGCTTGTGACCAGTGTAATTGTGAGTTGAATACACACACACACAAACATATTCGAAGAGGAAAAGAATGAAATGTACTACTGATGTGGATCAGCTGTGGAAATAGAGAAGAGGGTGAAGCCATAAAGATTCCTAAAAAGACTTTGTAGAAAGCAACAGCGTTTTTTTTTTTTTATCAAAGAAACCAAACATCCAGCTTCATCTTACCTGAGTCGCTGATTGGATCCAGAACCAGCCTCTGATCTGTCACATCGTGCTGAAGACAGAGAGCAGAGGACGATACATCAGTTTATACTAATTTACATTAAAACACTGAGGAGGACAGAGACTCACTGGCTGAAGACACCAGCTTGTTTCACGCTGAGACTAGGTGACGTGAATCTACTGACGGCCGACCTCCTCCAACCAGAGGGCTGCTCAGAGAGGACCCTCCCCCTGAATCCAAAACACACATGTTGTCATGAGGCCGAGAGGTGTCAAATATCTTATGTCCAAAGCATAATGTTAGTATTCATCGAGGAGCTCTCTGGGGTTGAAGTATAAAGATGGGAAGATGTCAACTCGCTCCTCTCGTCTGCAGCTGCTCGACGACGGAGCTCCTCCAAACCGGTCCTCCTGACCGAAGCACAGAAACAGCTGATGGTCCACAAGCTGCCTCAGGTCCTGCGGCTGCACCTCAAACGCTTCAGGTGACGTTGACAAATGTATCATTGACTAGTGTCTTGTCGTGCACTCAAATCGATGCAGTGTAATGTCATCTCTGCCCTGTAATTGGTCCTCAGGTGGTCTGGGCGGAACCACCGGGAGAAGATCGGAGTCCACGTCAGCTTCGACCAGCTTCTCAACATGGAGCCCTACTGCTGCCTGGATCCCTCGCCCAAAGGCGTGGCCTGCACCAGCCCCAGCAGCCCGGGCTCCCCCGTCTCGCCGCGGCCCAAGCACTTCCTGTACGAACTCTCCGCCGTGGTGATGCATCATGGGAAGGGCTTCGGCTCTGGCCACTACACTGCGTACTGCTACAACTCAGCAGGTGGTGAGTGAGAGCTGTGTGTGTGGGGCTCATTCACTGCTTGAATCACACACTGGCTCATACTGACCCGTCTCCGTCCTCTCCTCCCACAGGCTTCTGGGTTCACTGTAATGACTCTAAGATGAACGTGTGTTCGGTGGAGGAGGTGTGCCGAGCTCAGGCCTACATCCTCTTCTACACACATCGAGTTACTCAGGACAAAGACCGGCCGCTATAGGACCACGAATCCCGCCCCCCTCCCCTCATCGTCGCCTCAGCGAGACGACATCAGCACACCCCCACCGCTTGCTCTTTCTCTTCCCCTTTTTCTTTGGGCATTTTGTATCCCGGGAGGATGGGTCTCTGTCGTCTATTTTTCTAAAGGAAAAAGAAGAGAGGAAGGACTCCTTAAAACCTGGTTCTGCTTTGTGAACTTCTTGTATATGGTGTTTATATGTAGGTATTTTTGGAAAAAAGTTGGTGTTTTGTGTACAGTTAAATGTTTTTATTATAAATAAGAGTTTCAGCCAAGATGTGTCTCAGTAGCAGTCGACAGATGCACGGTGGATTCCTGCGTCTGCCTCCCTGCGTTGATTGTAAATGCTGTTTGTTTAAATCAAGTGAAATGTCCCTCAGTCACTTTAGATCGTCGACACAGAACTGGACATCGGCTGGAAAATGGCACTCGCTCACTAGAAAGGGCTTCGCTGCTTTTCTCAGACAGGGATGTTTTAACAAACAACGTGGCTGTGCTCCAAACCGTTTTTTCCTGCCATGAAACGCACTAATCGTGGCAGAACAAAAGTAACACGTGTGGGAGAGGAAGTTTGATTTTCACTCTGAAGTTCTGGGTCTGTCAGGAAACACTCGGCAGACCCCAAGCCAAAGCCTTGAGGGGGATGTTTAGAGAAATCTGTGTTTACAAAACAGCTAAAACAATTTTACGGACATAAACAAGTCTCCTACGGAAAGGTTTCTGGCTCAATGCTGCCACCTCTGCTCCAGAATGTATTTGACTCCAGAGCCTGAAGCCAACCACACTGACACATGCGTTCTTGAAAAGTGCCCTTCTGTTTAAAAGCAGATATTTTACATGGAGTCAGTGACGTGGAATCCCACACAAGCCAGCATTTAGATGAATGTATTTTTATACACAATCCTCCATGGACTCTTTTAAGTTTTATACAACAGCTATGAACTCACCAGCAGCAGATATTGCAGATGTCACTGTGTGTACTGTAGGGTGTTTGATTTACCTTGGGTTTGGTGAAACATCCTGATTCATCATGAACTTTGCAGCGTGTTCAGGTTGTGATATTTATCTCCACCTCAATCACCTTCCCTCTGGATCTGTCAGAGGGAAATTCAAAGCACACTTCATGTTTTTACTTTACCGTCTTTGTCAAATATTGTGACATGATTGTTGGCATTGTTTTTTTTTTTGGGATACTGCTCCATGGATTTCTGTGCAAATCTATGGAAGTTATACTATGCAAATTGTTACCTCAATTTTTTTCTAGAGAAAAGTACCTCAATAAATGAGAATATTTTTTCAATTTTCTACAAAAGATGACAGTTGTCTGGTTAAATTACCGTCTCGTACATTTGGATCTGTGATCAGGACACCAGGAGACTGGGAATGAGCAAAAAATTACTTTAATCATCTTTTTTTTCTTACAAAAACATTTTCAGGGAGCTCAAACTGAAGCTGTTTTAAACTGGGAACATACAGCGGCAACAGCCAGTTCAAAGATATTTTACAAATATCAAAGTAACGATGACTTGTGGGCCAGAGTGCAGAGTTCCCCCCCCCCGGGGAGAGGGCAGGGTTCCCCCCCCCCCCCCCACCGGGTAGCAACAGAAGCCGAACATAACAGCTGCAGATGTGCGGTGTCTGTGAGGATGGTCAAAAGAGCTACAGCACCATCAGCTTTACTTTAGCAATTGTCTGTTTGCAGGTTTCTGGCCATGCATCGGCCGGGCCGCTTCTTAAAACACAAACCAGCAGCGACTGTGCTTAATTTAACTCAAGCACCGAAGGACTGGAAGGTTGGAGCGGAGCCATACAAACAGAAGGTAGAAGACAGAGGGGTGTACCGGGGTCCGGGCCTCACCGTGTGGCTGAATACTGGTGTTACACTGAATTCAGTGGCAACACTTTCACTGTTTAACAGTTGAACTATGTTGAAAGAGCTCAGAACATTGAAGGAACTCATGATGCTCCAACAATCACGTGCAGGTTTCTTGAGCGTTTTGTTTTAGCTGTGGTTGATAATAGAAAACTCAGTCCGTCTCGTTCTTGAGTGCATCACTGATGCTCAGACCACTTCCTGTGTTACAAGCTCTTTTTCTGCCATTTCTCTGGAGGAGGCGATGCTAACAGGGTCGTGGAGGTGCAAGGTAGTGGTGTGAGGAGGTGGGCAGGGGTCTGGTGTCGTCACTTCTGGGGCTGGGGGTGTCAGTAGTCGTCTCCCCGGCTCACCACCTCCTTGCAGGTGGGCCTGAGCAGGATGGTGTGCTCGAACTGAGCAGTGTAGCAGCCCTTGGTGTCACAGAGCGGAGGGTAGGGGTCCACGATGCCCAGGTCGCACAGGTTCTTCAGCGCCATCAGGTACTTGCTCTCGCCCAGGCGGTCCAGCCAGCGGCGGCAGAACGCCAGCGTGCCAAAGTGCTCATTGATCACGTTCAGCAGGTGCTTCGCTCTGGGCAGCCTGGAGAGAAGGGAGGCAGTCCATGTGTGTTACAGCGACACTGAGGGATTGTGGGTCA
Source organism: Pseudorhombus dupliciocellatus (assembly GCA_016785235.1). Lineage (NCBI taxonomy): Eukaryota > Metazoa > Chordata > Actinopteri > Pleuronectiformes > Paralichthyidae > Pseudorhombus > Pseudorhombus dupliciocellatus. The sequence goes on along the minus strand of JAFBJW010000092.1, from coordinate 57,709 downwards.
AATCTAGCAAATCAGAAAACGCCTTACCTGATGGGGACATGGCCGACATCAAAGTTTTTCATGTAATGAGAGCACTCCATGTCATCGTGGACCACACCTTTACCCGTACTGCCGAATGTCTCTATGGCATAAACCTCTCCCTCCTGCACGTGGAAAAACACATGATCAATATCAGGTCATAAAACATCTGTCACATGTTTAATCATCAACCCATGGGACAATATCCCGCTGTGCTCTCACATAGACAGTCTGCAGAGTTTTATTGGGGGCTGACGGGGGACTTGTGAGATTTGTGTTCCTGTGTGTGCTGCTTCTCTGGAACACGACCAGAGTTTGGTGAGAGACAAGCTGACAGCATGAAGCACTCACCTCCATTCTTGTTGCTTCTCCTCCCTTAACAATGGGCACCGTCTTTCCAGCGTGTATTCTGTACTGACCGATTGAATGACCATTCAGGTTTCTGATCGGCTTCACTGCAAAAAAGATTCAGGTGTGAGTCCTAATCGATGATAACCCATAAAATAATTGGGGTCATATGCCAACGCCCAGACTTTTCAAAGGAGAACATACCTTGATAGGTTTTGCCATCAAGCTCGACCTCGTAAGACTCCATCACCTCCTGAATAGCCTCTCCGACATCACACAGACGCACGTCAATGCCGGCGTTCTGTGACAAAAACAAACAGGAACAAACATAAGCTACATGATTGGCCCAGACCAGTGAGGTGTGTGTGTGTGTGTGTGTTAGAGTCCTACTTTGATCCCAGTATTGGTGGCATCTTTCACAGCCTCCAGCAGCTTGTCATACTTTGGGTTAAATGTAACAGTGAAGGCACAGTCAATGATTCGCCCTGCAGACACACCAGGAGAAAAAGGGAACATGTTTACATGGTTTAGTTGGCATATTCTGGGAAGACAGCACTCGCACGAGAAGCAAAAAACCACCTGAGTATTATGGAGCATGGTCTAATGCTTCAGGGTAGATCATTAATTACTACATGCTGTGTGGAAGCCAATCTTTCATATAATATCCATTGTGGACACACAGAGCCAACTGAGTGCATTGATTTTCAGCATCAGCACAAAATGAGGCAGCACTTAATTCCGGTGGTACCGTTGATGTGCGTGCCGAAGTCGATCTTGCAGACGTCGTCGTATTGCAGGACGGTGGTGTCTCCGGCGTTGGGAGTGTAGTGGGCAGCACAATGGTTCAGGGAGCAGCCAGTGGGGAAAGCCAAGCCGGCGTCCAGCTTGTTCTCCTTGATCAGCTTCCGTGAACAGTCCTCCAACCGCTCGCTGGAGGAAAAATTCAATGTAACTGTAAGAAAACACTGTTCTGCAGGAGAATACCAAACAGAAACCATGGTAAATAAAAGTGGTAAACGCCTCCTCACCAGATTTCAATCATGGTCATTCCAGGTTTAAGGAAGCTGCGGACGTGTTGGCGGACCTGTCTGTGGGCCTCAGCTGCCTGTCTGAAGTCATTCCACACCTCCTCATTGGCTTTATCGTGCACCCGCTTCTCATCACTGGTCATACGCCACACTGCACTGCGGCTGGAAGACAAGCAGAGACAGCTGTTATAGATAGTACAGATGAAAAACTGTGTGTGTGTGTATTCTTCTTACCCATCTTGTAAAGTAGGGTATTCACACTCCTGTCCGATGGGGAACGTCCCACTGGGGTATAACTCACAGATGGGTACAGATGGGGGATCAGTCTGAGTTTTGGCTGGAAAATCAAACAACAAACAAAAGTGAAATCTCACGCTGAGGGGTTGAAACCACACGTTCCACAGCAAAGTTCAATTCAAATCAACTCACGTCCTTTCTTCTTCTTTTTCTTCTTCTTCTTCTTCCCTGCAGAGTTTTCTCCATCATCTCCATCTGTGCAAGCAAAGACTTGCTTCATCAAACTGCAAAATGAAATGTTTACACATGATGCGTCATCAGGTGTTTCTGACAGTCACCTTCATCGCCATCCTCCTCCTTCTCTTCTATCGCCTGCTTCTCAAGCTGTTTGGTCACTTCAGCCACAGCTTCTGCCTCCGCTTCAGCTCCTGCAAGAATAAATGAGAAGTGACATGTCAAACTATTCATCCTTTAAGTGGCTTCATCCCTCAGAGGAGGTCATTTAAAATGTTATGACAGCCACTTTGAATGAATCAAAAAGACCTTTAATTTAGAGAAATCATCTGACACCAATGCATATTTCATGAATGTAAAATCTTCCCTCTACATTGTGTGGAAGTCACTGGGCTCTTTGGGGACGTAACTGAGGCCAAGGAATTCAAAGTGTGTCAGGTACACAAGCGTGTTTACATGAGAAGCTGCAACGCAACTTATACAAGTAAGGTTCGATGGTCAAGTGCATCAAATTCAAAACAAATTAGTAAGTTCTAAGTTGTTTCCTGTGACGGATCTATCTATAGGAGTACTTTAATAAAAGAACCAAGATTGATCTAAATTGAAATGTCTTTAAAGGGTGAAGCAGTTAGATTCAGTTGTGTGAATGAGGATGGAGCTGACACATTAATCTCCTGTTCTTACATCATGACTCTGACACAGGCAGCATTATGAAACAGGGAAACTGGGCTGAGCTTCAGATCAGTGGGGTCAGCAGCAGCGGCGGTGGCGGCTGAGTGAAGTATAGATGATGATGATGTTTCCGGTGGAACTCTAAGTTCACGCCGAGGTGAGTGTCACTGCTCCCGGACCATGGTCTGACATCAGCCCGGTGTGTTTCCTGAGGCCCGACACAAACCGACCGACCCGCATGGCTACTGAGTAGAGGGGTCAACACACCGTTGTGGCGGCACGACTTCCGACCGGCATTTCACAGTAAAATAGATTACGTTATTCAGACGTGTATTTCTGCAGATTGTTTATCAATTACAGACAAAAATACACTGATTTACTAAGTAGCAGAATTGAATGAATTGATACAACGTTTAGATATTTTTATTTCAAGTTGTTTGTTAGTTTTTTTAAATAAATATATGTTCCAGAAAACTTAGGCGTATATTTTGAAGTCCCCCTCCCCTGGTTTCCGGTTCATCAGTCGCTACCTTGACAGTTAGCTCGTTAGCATGTTAGCGTATTAGCATGTTAGCCTCACCTGTCGCTGCGGATTTGTTCTTCTTCTTCTTTTTCTTCTTCTTCTTCGCGGTCTCTTCCGCCGGGTCGGTCTCCTCCTTATCCTCCGCCTCCCCGTTCAACTCCAGTACCGGCACCGGACTCTGCTCCGGGACCAGAACCTGCTCCGGTACCAGGACCTGGACCGGGCCCTGCTCCGCTTGCACGTCCACCATGATCGCAGGCGCTGCTGGAAAAGGAAGCGCGAAGGATTGTGGGAGTGCTGTGCATGATGCTGCCTTCATGACCAGTCCGATTTTTTGGTTATTTTTTTAAATACTTGTACCATTTTTCACCATTTGCATAAACTCGACGTACAAATACCGTTTCAACGTACTTAAAGGTTCTGTTTGTAGAGTTTGCTGATATCTAGTGGTGGCTAAAATACCCCTCGCCTGACCTGTTAACATGAGTCATCAAAACTCTGAGCGCATACGGTGCACATGAACGCATCAAAAAGTAAAACATGCTGTATCAGCTGAAGTGAACGTTTTAGCCTGATGCACTATAAATACACGTCCAACCTACACTTTCAAATATAGGAAATTAAAAGTGTGTACATAGAAACAAGATCAACATTCACTCAGCACTCTTCATTCATTTCCACAATTTGTTTACATTGAAAGCTCAATGACTTTGTTGAAGTGGTTACATAGCAGCTGCTGCAGTAACAGAGCTGGCCAGCAGGTGGCAGGCTGTTAATGGTAAACTTAGTAGTTTGTGGTATACATAACAGTAAAATAAAACTGAGCCTTTCTCATTAAGAGATAACATGTTAGTATATATACTTACATTGAAAGAACTATATTTGATTCAAATGTGGATTTAAAGGAATATATATTGAACAGACTTCAGAGGGGTTTAAAATGGAGCTGCAGCTGCTGTGGGTCAAACAAGTGCAAAATCCCCAAAACATATCAAATAACCCACCAAACTGGTTTCCTACCCCCCCCCCCCCCCGAAACACGAGCATGCTTAATCATGAGAGAAGACCTCAGGACACAAGACACTTCCAGAATGGTTTTTATTTCATGTGGGAAAATGCAGGAGGCCAACATGTAGACAAGAAACGTGACGGGTGCAGTCTTATGGCATCTTCACGTGAAACGGAAACGTTGCAGATTGTCCCTCACATGTCAGAAAACCAGCCTCCTCTCTTCTCACACACTCGCAGGTGTTTGGCCTTACACCTCACAGCAGCACCCTTCACTAAATCCATGCCACACACACTTCAGCGTCACGATCGAGACGTGAGTTCATTTTACCTTGTTATGGATTTTCTCATCAGTCTTTTCACTCCTCCTTTCCAAATATTTTTTGTGATTGCGTGTTTTTTTCTTTGTTTTCACATCTTTATCACGCGACTGAGCGGCTCACACGATGCAGATGTCACCAACTGTTGATTCTCCGGTCTTCTGACCTCAACACTGTCGAGTCTGGGTTTTGTTTTAGTGGTTCTGGTACCTGAGTTTTAACAGCATGAGAGCAGTAAGAATTGTGGGTAACGTACAATGACATGGACGGATGAGTAGTAGAGAGTGAAATTTAAATATCTCATCACCAGATACAGTTAAGATGTAACACAGCAGACGATCAGACATAAACACAGTCTCTGCTCAGTGCTCCGATAAAGTTTAATTTCAGTCCTGCTCTGGCGTTCGTCTGTCCGACTCTTCTTCATCCTCCTCCCCGTCGTCTCCAAACGTCTGCTCCTCCATGTTGACGAGCGACTGTGAGCGTGCCGCCACCTGAGCGGCAAGGGAGGAGCTGAAACTCAGAGCCTCGGAGCCATGGATCTCCGCCAGTCTGTCCATCAAAGAGATGGCGGGGACTTTGGACTTCAGGAGGCAGTCCAGGCCATTCTGGGACTCCGCCCCCTCCTCCAGGAGCCCATCGTACTGGTGAAGCTCCGATCCTCCTCCTCCTTTGTTGCAGACCAACTCCCCATCCTCCACCTCCAAACCACAGCTGAACTCCATCACTGGCTCCGAGGAGGGGTTAGGGCTCCCCCTGCCGTCTGTCTCTCCCCCCTCACTTCCTGCCGGCTGCTCTGAGATGTGGTTTCCCTCCTCATTGCCGGTTTCTACTGAGCCTACAGCATCTGGTGAAATGGTAGCAGGATCCGAACCGGCGCAGGCTGAAGGCATCACAGCAGCTGTATGAAGACAAAATTTAGGGATTATGACTTTGAATTGTAGCTGATTTTATCCTCCTGAATCTGAGCAGAAAGACGCACTGCAGATAAACACTAATGCAGACCTTGGTCATTGAAGAGCAGCTGCTTCCTCTTCATCCTCTCCCCCTCTGATGCACGGAAACCCAGGACAGCTTTCAGCTCCGACAGGACGCGACGCGACTCCTCCCTCTCACGGCGCTGCCGTTCCCGTTCCTCAGGTGACAGAATGTCAGACCAAGACCCTCCGCCTTCACCATCAGAGTCTGAGTCAGACACGTAGGTCTCCCACTCCTGGTCCAACACAACATTTAAAGTGTGAATCCAAATACTGTTGCGTAAACAGAGAAAGACAAGGACAGATATCAGGTCACAGGAGAATCAATCCTACCAGCTCCTCTGGCACAGGGTCTCTGTCCAGGATCAATGGGTACGACGGAGGAGAAGCCGGGATCTCTGAAACTGGAGTCCCACACTGCTCCACACCTTCATCGTTACCTGCACAGATTGTGTTAACAAAATCATCTCAACAGCTCGGCACTGCAGGCCTCTCATTGTGTAGAAGGTCTGTTTTCTCGTGCTACTTCCTCCATGACAGGCAACAGACCTGAGTCATGGTAGAGTGGTCGGAAGTCTGTTAAAAATAGGACAACAGTAAATGTGGAAACAATGCACGTCTCAAGAGGGTGTCACTCTCCTGCTTTGTACCCATTGTGTAGCACCGTGATGAGCATGGAATGATGGGAAAAGAACCTACAGGCACGTGGTTATAAATTCAGCAGCACACTGTAAGCTGTCATGACAGTGCAGCTCTCGAACAGTTCCTTGCATCTCGTGTGTGCTCACCTGAACAGGCGTTGGCCCGTCTCAGCATGCGCTCCACCTGGCTGATGCTGTCCTCCCAGCAGCCCGCGCTGGCCTGCATGTGTGGCTGCAGCTGGTGCAGCCGGTCATTGAGTTCCTGGTAGCTGTTGCACGACAGCTCCGTCAGCTCCTTGGAAACCATCAGTTTCTCCAGGTCATCCTCCAGGATGATCATCCTGAAGATGGACAGAGAGAGACATGAAATGTGAGTTGACAGCCTGTATACACCTGCACATTGTTCTTTTCACAGCTTTAACAGATGTTCTCAAAGATTATCTTTGTTTCCTGACACACTGTGGAAGCACTGGACTTCTTTCCTTATGCACGTTTCTTAATAAAGTGCTATTCCTGCATGCTGGTGCAGTGACCCAGTTTTACCATGCTCATTATTACAGTCTCATTTAATCTTAATGGAGGTGTGGAATGAGGCCAGCCAGGACTTTTTGTGTGTCTCACTCGCTGAGCAGGGCCTTGAGGTGCAGCTGCAGGCTTCGGATGGACGTGTGCAGGGTGTTGAGCTCTCTGCACTTCTCCCTGGCTCGCCCGGTCTTGTCGGAGCCCGTCAACCTGGGCTGGGTTTCAAAGTGCCGGTGGAAGTCGTAGCTGCGCTGCACTTCACAGAGGCAGCCGGCCAGAGTGTTATGCAGGGGCTCAGTTACTGCAATGATGGAGCGATGCAGAGGAGCCTGAGGAAGAAGAGGAGTTTCTCCTTTGAGTGCGCCCTCCTCTGGCTCCTCTATCTGGCGTGGGGACAGAAGAAGGGCCAGTCGGCGGAAACATTCAGAGCTTTGTCCAACCCACAGCTGGAACAGCATCTGCAGGAGAAAAAAAACAGTGAACACCCAGCACCACCTCCTCTGGACTCTCCAGGTTTGAACCTGCAGGATTTACCTTCAGCGCAGGCAGGCTGTAGTCGTCCGTCAGCTCCTGCGCCTGCTCGTCACCCAGGTGCTCGATTCCCAGGCCGAGGCCCAGCTCCTTCAGAGGCACCGCAGACACGTAGTTGGTCACATTATCGATCTCAGAGTTGAGAGGAAACGTTGGTAGGGGTTAAGGACACACCACACAACAATGAAAATAATCAGCATATTTCTCAATTAAGAGAAATTGAGCTGTTTCTTATCATGTACCACATATCAAGGTGGAATTTTTAAGTTCTCTCCAGGAAAAGGATATGCCTTGAGCATGTGACAGGTGGCCCTACGTGAGGCTCTGAAGGCTGAGCGCAGGGCCCGGTAGAGAGCCTTCCTCAGTCCAATCAGCTGCTGGCCACGTGGCACCGCCCCTGGCCCCGCCCTGCTAAAGGAGCCGGCCGCACTCACCCTGTCGAGCAAACTTGACAAGTGAAATGTGATACAACTGTGGAGACGTCCCAGAGAGGCAGGGGGGCACACACAACACTGAACGCTACATCACCAGAGACACACAAGACGTTGGCTACATGACAAAACAATACAGAGACAATGAAGACTACACTGGACGGCCACACACTACTCTGGAATTTGATCAAAGAAACATTTAGGTTCATTTTCTGATGATTTTTCTTGAGAGGAGTGACAATTATTTAACTCTGGGTTTACAGAGTTAAGAAAGTTGACTTCAGATTGAGATTCAGTTGTTTGATTGACATGCAGGTGGAAGTGAGAGGAGCACACTTACAGGGTGAACCCTCTGGAGATGACCTCGGTCTCCTGCACCAGACGCAGGGCTTTACGAGACAGGCCGGTCAGAGTCTTGCCGTTGTGGACCAGAGTCTGGAGCTGTGTGACGCGGGTGTGGACAGCCCTCTGCACACGGGCCCGTCTCCACAGCGTGATCCCCCTCAGCCCCACCCAGCCCAGCAGTGCCAGGCTCCAGGGTGCGACAGCCAGAGACCAGAGGCCCGCTGATGCAGAGCTAAGGCCCATCAGCACTGCAGCAAGGCCAGCCAGCACCGCCATGTCCCTGAGGGAAGAGGGGACAAGAATTATGCTCAGTACAGCCACTTATGCCAATTTATGTTAATGTTTATGTACAGTAATTGAATAGTCTTGGGACGACACAGGGAGGAGCTGTGAAAACACTAATAATAGGAATTTTATCAGTAGTTTCACTTTGTGCCGGTGTTGTATTGGAAAGCATTACATTCTCTGCTGATCTGATCATCATGCCCCTCCAATGTGTCTCCTTCCTATCAACATACCAGAGGGAGGGTCTGGCGATAAGGCTCGGCCTGGGCAGGGTGTTTGCTCGGCTAGGGGAGCCAGAGAGCGAGGAGGCGAGGGTAAGCAGGCTTGGGTCCAACAGCTCTATCAGCTCCACGTCCTCCTGCAGCAGCACGTCCTGGTCCAGAATGCACCTCACCGAATACTGGCCGAACACAGAGTCCTGCAATATTGAGGTTGGAAAAAAAACTTTCAGAATAAAAGAAGGCAAAGGTGGTGGTTTTACTGTCTGCATTCTTTGACTGTTTCATATTCTACGTACCAGCTGCTGCTCCAGCTTATGTGATGCAGCTGCCTGGTGCATCGGGCTCCATCTCCACATGGCCTCAGCCAACTTCCACAACCGTCCTCTCTGCAAAACACACAGGGGAGAAGTTATGCTCCATTGCAGAACTTCAATCAGCCCCAGTGGATCTGTCAATTTAAAATATATTCCATATCAAAACACTCAGTAATGCACCTTCAAGTTGAGCAGTCATTTTGCTTTGCTCCCACGAACCACGAGCGAGTAATCACACACAACCAATAACAAGTGAGTATCAGCACTCGCTCACAGGTATCCCAGGAGACAAACCCTTTCAGGCAACAACAATAAGTACAATGTGTTTGCAAAAAACTCCCTGGTGGGTCTTATAGTAGCAGGGCAAAAAGAAAAACACAACCAGCTTCACTTGCCTGAATTATAACGGTTTACATTTTCAGCATTAACAAACTCAAACTTTTATGCTTATAAAAAATACACGGTTGTCAGGGAGGGCAGGATAGCTTAAGGATAAGGAAAAAGAAACAGTTTGTTCGTCTTTCTCTGGAGACAGACATAATTCCCAGCACCAAGGGAGACCCTATGTAAACACACTGAAAAACATATCAAGTACATCCCTTTTTCAAAATGCTGCAAAAACGTTTTTTTTTTCCATCTAACAGCTGAGAGCACTCAAAGTATTCCTAAACTGTGTAAAGCCTCATTATGAACCGGATCTAACATTAATCTGCTTAAGTGTGTGTGGCATCACAGAGGTTCTTTGTTTGGACTAATTCTGAAAGATGTTTTTTTGTCGAGGCTTTAAAAATAACACACGTCCGTTCTTATCAGTTAAGAGTTTCTTAACAGAGAATCCTGTTGAATCCTGCATCACAACATCCTGTGAAACGTGCGTCTGTGTGTTTGTCTGTGAGACACACGCATTGATCCAGAGTGGGACGCCTGCACCATGACCCTGTTCTGGAGGGTAAAAAACAAGTGCTGTTAGTCTAACAGACGCAGTCTATCGATACTGATCAGAGACTGAGCACCAGGGCTGAACATTCACATAAATCTAGTCACTGGTCTCAGCCAACATTGTGTGTGAGAGTGTGGGTAAGTACACATACACTCTGTAGTTAATATACTCTCATCAGTATTCTACTGGTGCGCACAGTGCACTGTGGTCTGACTGTTACTGTGTGAGAGTAACACACATGCTTGTGTCATTCAATCAAATAAATTGTGAATTGATATATACTTTATATCATTTACTGTGTCAAGCAAAAAAAAAAACAAGCTTGCATAAAGATTAAAAGCTCTTCACCAACGCAGAGTTAAAGATCCTTAAATTTGCTTGAACAGAATTATACCGTTGCAAAACATGCAAATACACTTTCTACAGTTTCATAGCTGAAAATAATGGTGATTTTCAAACCTGGTTAAACTGATAAAAGTCTAAAAGTCCAAAAAACAATGGTGAAAATTTTCCTGGAAATAAACGTTTTGGTTTCCTTCAATGGGCCTCGTTTCAGCTCTACACTGGAATAGAGGAGATTAAAACTAATTCTCCACTTCGCTTATCTTAAAAGACTTATTTGTTTAAGCAACACAGCCTCAGAGCAGGAACCAACCCGGGGAGATATAGTAATAAAATATATAAAAGGCTGTTTCAATTCACCTCACAGCATTGAGGCATGTTTCATGCCTAAGCATTCTGTTTGACAATGATCCCTCTTAGGTCTTCAGGAATTATGCAGCTTCTTTACTCGATAAAAAAGATGAATGTGCATGACCTCCTAAACATCAGGTCAAGTACATAATGCCACACATGAATACAACCTGTGGCATATCAGCATGAACATGATGTTCGTCTCGGACCTCTTTCTCTGAGCTCCAGGAAACTGGTCACAGAGGGACGAGCCAAAAGCTTTCCTGTCTCATCCCAGTCCCTCCACCCCCCCCTCGACTCACTAGAACAACAGCCAACCAGAGAGGAAGCGTGACATGTACGGAAAGTTCCTGAGTAAAGGAAACAAAACGCTGTTTCCTGTTACAAGAAGGAGGAGGATGGGGGGCACAGAATTTATCAGAGGAATGATGTCAGAGGGAAAGCAGAGCGAGTCTCAGTAATCACATTTGTCCCATCACGTCGAATAATTGCACAACAGCAGCAGAGAGAGAGAGCCAGAGATGCAACACAGGGTTAGGTTTTCTTTACGGTCACAGATTCAAGAACATGCAACACAGAATACCTGTAGGTGTGAGACGTCATTCTTCACATCCATGTCTGACCAACACGGTGCGACTGAACTGATGCATGTAAACCAGTGTGCATAACTGTGGGGGTTTCTGTGCCAGTCAGTGTGTGTGATTGTTAAGAGTCAATAGTCAAATTAATTACTTTCTGTCTGTCTGCCTGCCTGCACAAGTCAACCACTGAAACACACACACACACTGACCCAGGTCAGGGATGCAGATCATGTGAATTCAAAATAATGAACGTTAGATAATGTTGGGGTCAGCTACTGTATGCTTCATAAGCCCTCCCTCTCCTCCATGTAAGCAAATGAGACACAGATACAATCAAATACACTGTCTCATAGAAGACTTTATGTCATTTAAGTTCATTGTTTTAAATTACGTATTTAAGGATTGGCCGCTGAGATTGAGGGGCAAATGATCGGGTGTGCGTATTGCGGACACGGCCCACTCAAAACGGTAAAGACTCTGGCACTAGATCACGTCATCGAGATGGCAGCGTTCCTGTCTGGGATATTTTGGCTTCAATTGTGAATAGTGCGTGGAGAGTGAATTGTCCATTATGATTTACTATGGTTGCATCAAATAATTATATTAATAATATAATTTATGTAATTTACTTTGCTATGAAGTCTGATTTGCTTTGCATGCAAGTTAATGAGATGATTTCAGTTTCATGTGTCCATTGAATTAACTGAAGATCTGGAGAACAGTAGAGATGGTGTCATGTGTGATATTTCTAGAGGAAACTCACTGAGGTCTTCTGTGGTGGGGGGAGGTCTCCCTCTTGTCCTCCATATTCCTCCTCCTGCGATGCCGTCGGACATGCCTCAAAGTCTGTGTGGCCTAGATCGTGCAGGTACTGGAAGAGAGGAGAGTTCTGCAAAGAGAGAGAAGGGGGGAGACGGTCAGTCTGACGGTAGAAGCATCGGAGGAATAGTGACAGATAAAATATCGCAGATGGACGGAGGCTAAAGAGAGAGGTGGTGATTAGATCATCAGTTGCAGGTTGAGCCATCACACAACCTGATTTTTCTCGCATTGGCACACGAAAATAAAGCACTGCTGATTGCCCGAGGATCCATCAGCTGAAGTTGGGGGCGCCACCCTCTCGTCCATGCAGCTTTCTTTCCTTTTCTACAAGGGAGGGATGCTGTAAAGCCAAATCTGTTAACTCATGCAAATGTCACAGTTGTGTTCTCAGCCTCCTCTCATCCACAGAGGCCGTGCTGTGTCTTGTCCTGGACGGAAAAGGCTCAGACATCATCCATGAACCGAGGAGGAAAATGCACCATGGTCGCATGAATGCAAAAGAGGAGCATCTGTGATTGCAGCCTGTTGTGCTGCACATCTGCCCAGCAGCTGCCAAAACAATGGAACGCTACTCACATGCATTGTCACACGAAGTCGCAGCTCATGTTGTCACCACCCAGATGTGTCTGTGTGTTACTGTGTGTAATAGAGAGTGTTTCCGGAACCGACGCATTGGGTCTGGACCACCTCCTCCTCCTCCTCCTCCAGCAGCAACTGGTATAACAATCACCAAACCCCGACAACAATGAACCCTGTGCCAGGGCTGAGCCTCCCTCATGACAGGCAAAGCTCCTTGGCAGCTCCGCGGTTCGTTTCCAGCCAAATCGGTGGATTTATTCCCCGCTGACAGACCGTGGTGGCCGCTTCTGTGGAGCTAGCATCCCCGTTTAGCCCTTTAGCTAAGCTAAGCTAGCTGCCGTAAATGGACCGAGCGCCATGACAAAGCAATAAAAGTTTGCGGGTTTTAAAATTAAACTGAACGACACTAACCTCGAAAACAACGTCTTCATCGAACTCCTCAGTCATTGCTCTGCGCCATCTACCCGCAGTCCGTCCAGCATGATGGGGGTTGTAGGCGGCGTCGGTGAGGAGCAGCAGCCGCTCAGAAGTTAGTAGCAGTTTAGCCGCTGTGCTAAAACTCCGCGTCAAAAAACTACAGTTCCCATGATGCTCGTTCCCAACAACGCTGCGAGTATGTGAAAGCGCCTCAAGCGGTCGCGAGAGAAAATATCAAATAACATTTTACTTGTTCTTCTTTAAACGAAATTACTATTGTAGATTTCTATGACACATTACGTTTCTAATTATCTACTTTTTCGAAATCCAATTAACTAAAACTAAGTTTCCTGTCTGTATCAGTGAGATTTTATGCTTTTCCTCGTTAAACATAATGAACTGAATATAGACAAGAAGTCTAAAGGTGAAGGTTAGTTTGTGCAACGTTCTGTTGACTTTTTAAAATATTTATTTATCCCCTACCATCTTGGAAATAATAGTAGGAATACGTTTATTTTGAAATCCGGAAGCGGAAGTGTCTCATTTCCTTTGTTACTTGACAGTGTTGGGAAAAAGCACCGTGGCCGAAAAAAAACTTTGGAGGAAAAATGGAAAAAGTTGGAGACGTGAAGTTTGAGCGTGTCGGTCCTGCGGGGAGATAAATAACCGCAGCGGGCTGGACGTGCGTATTTTCTGCGGGATTCTAACTGACGATGGTGTCGACGGAGCGAATAACGCGGATTCTCTCGCACTTCCATTGAAAGCAGATTCACTCATGGAGGAAGGAGCCCGTCGGGAGTCATGAGCGCAGGTTTGTTTCTGTAGATAGAAGAACTAAACCAGGTCCTCGGCGTTAACTCGAGTTCGGTTCGGAGTGCTGCAGATGCGAGCCTCTAACGGTTGGAAGCGTCCGCTGGTTTTCACGCAGCCGCAGTTAATTACAGTTTGTCTTAATAACAGCTTTCCTCCTCGGGAATGTAAAAGAAAAGTTTCAGAGCTTCTCCACGGAAACGCCATTATTACACCCCAGAATAAATGAAACATGGAAACAAACTCGTCCCTTTTCCGTTTGTTGTTGCAGCAGCTGGAGCAGCAGCAGCAGCAGGAGGAGGAGGAGGAGGTGAAGTCCTTTGTCTGAAAACATCTGTCCTGATGTTCTTAAAGCTAACTTAGAAACACTGGTTGTGTAGAGCTAAAATCATCGTCTTCACACACACACAGTTTGTGTTGTTGTGTGTGTTTTTTTTCCTACGACACGAGTGGTTTTAAAACCTGTTGGTGTCTTCCCACGAAACTGAACTCGGTTAAAAATCTGCAACATCGAATGGCTCCTCCATTGTTCTGGGCCGTGTGGATAATCGATTACATGATTTAGTAACTTCTCGGGGGTTGTCAGCATGTGTTGATAGTTTCGGCTACTTCATGAACCTGAAACACACAGAAGGGTTTAATGGAGGACTGATTCTTTCTGATCAGCGCCGACATCCCCGGTGTTTTCCCCTGTGCTTTTCGAGTTAGAGTTAGCAGTGTACCACCTCTTAAAGAAGAGCATTACTAGTAGAAGATGTATGTCGAATTGAACAATACGATTTAGTGATTGTTGATAAACTATTATGGCCTTCCCCCTTCACAGGCAAAAGTGTGTGTGAGCGGAATTAAAATATAGTTTTTGAACTGAGTTTGGAGCGAGGCTGCATCTGCAGCACAGAATCATGTATCAGAGACAGCTACTTCTTAAAGGTGATACTTTTACTAAACACGTGTAGGCCGATTTAAAAAGTGGCTCCGAATGACGACAACAATACTCAAATGTCTGCCTCATTATTAAGATAATATGTTTATAAACATATTTAAATTGTAGTTCATCGACTTTATTATGAGGTCGCATCTGGTAACTCGGAGTAGCATGTTTCAGGACGTAAATACGTATTAAATGCGAAACTTTCTAAAAGAAGATGTGTGCCGAATCGAAAATGAGCTCCCATTGAAGTAATCAATAGCCAGGAGACTCTCTTCCTCTTCACAGAGATGTGTTTTTACGCCGAATTGATTCATAATGTTGTGATTTTTTAACCGAGTGTGGGGCGAGGCTGCATCTGTAAACGCTGAGAGAAGCATGTATCGGGGGCAGAGCGGTTTTTTGGTCATTGGCCTTTTGGAAACATCCGCTCGATGACTCCACTTCTCGTGGTGTGGGCCAGCCAAGAGTTTCAGCGGAAAATATGGCCCACTATGTTAATTCACTGCTTTGTCGTAGTGTAGAGAGTAATTTCAGCTTATTTACTGTAGTTCCACTGAAATACTCACATGGACAGATCAGTATTTTTACTACAGTCAATATACTCATTTTTAGATTTAAAATGTACCAGAAAGTTGATGTAATTATCAGCACATAACATGAAGATACCTATTTGTCCATAATATTGTTTGCTCTTATTGTTTTTACAGTTTATTTTGAAAAAGACTAGAAAAATACCAAGCATACCAAGATCCTCCAAGAACAGGAAGGAAGGCTCCAATTCAATTATCAGTCTGAATTCAATATAGCAGTTTCGCTTTGTGTTTTGCTGCAACAAGTGAGTAATAAGATTCAGAGTTGATGTGTAATCACGATATAATGAATATAAAGAGAACTGCTGGGCTGTTAAGATTTTGAACGTAACTTAAGTGATTTCTAATCCTCTCCCATCTGCACCAACCCTTAAAAATGACCTTGTGTTTACCACGGCCTGCAGCTGTCCGTGCTTCCATTAGAAGAGGCGTGGATGAAGTGTGTTTAATGTGCTGTCTGATTCATGTTACAGGAAGTTTGAGTGAATAATGTTTGCTCTCTGTGCATGCAGGTGTGAAGAAGCCTCCATTAGCTCCCAAACCTAAACTTCCTGCTTCCACCAAACCCTCTCCCCCACCCATCGCCCCCAAACCAGGGATCCACACGCAGCCTTCAGGCTTCTCGCAACCTTCCCCTGCGACACTCAAGAGGGCTAAACCGGCCCTTGCCCCGAAGCCATGTATTCCCAAATCCACCACGGCCGCTTCTCCCGCTGTTTCACCCCCACCACCAAAACCCACTGGACCCCTTGTCCTATCCCAGGAGCAGCAGGAAGCTTTAGACAATGGCCTCTCACTTCTCAACTCCAGAAATGGGATTTTATCGGAGTTGAGCAAATGTGAATCGGACTACATCATTCTCACCTGCTCCTGTGGGCTCCAGGACTGCTCCCAGTGCCAGCGCCTGGAAAACGGAAGTGTAACCGAGATTGGGAGTGATTTGTTGCACAAAGAGCCGCTTCAGAATGGGATTTCTACCGAGGGCTTCACAGGGACGGGGGCACAAGAGAAAGCGGAGAAGCAAGAGGAGGGAGTAGCCACAGAGAGGGGTGAAGCTGAAGGGATTAGCAAAAAGCTGAGGGATAAACCTCAAAGACAGAGACACCTGGAGAGAGAGCTGGCAAACAAAGAGGCTCAGAGGACCGAGGAGCAGAGGGAGAAATATGCAGAGGCTGTAAAACATCAGGAGAGCGCGGAGCCTGAGGTTTCAGCAGCGGATTTACAGACTGATGAGTTAAACGGAGATTTAACAGACTCCACGCCGGCCTGTGATGTTGCAGGCAGCATCATTTTCTCCACAAGCGTCACTCTCCATGAGACATCTGCAGAATCCTTCCAGGTAGAATACAATGAGCCCATCAGCAGGTTACACTCGGACCTGCAGGTCCCTGCTGCCCCCAGTAAGCCTCTCCCTGTTCCTCACCCACGTAAACTCAAAAAGCCGACCCTGGTGAGGCAGGATGGTGTGGAGGTCACTGCCCAGGACCCGGCAGCAGCGGACCACACGCAGGGGAGTGATATGTATGAAGCTGAGAAAAGACTCAGTCAGTTTCACAGTTCAGACGGTCAGGAGCTCACAGAGGACACAGGTGACCACACTTTATCCCAAAGAGACTCAGGTATGGTAGATAATGACCCGGACGCCCCCGTCCCTCCTCCTCGACAGACCTCCCTCTCACCTCGCCTCCACAGAACACCCGCCTTTCTCAACAAAAACACCTCGCACTCTTTAGACCTGCTCTCACAACCTGACGCCATGAGCGTGAAAGATGGTGGTGACCATCGGCTGGAGCAGGACGAAGAGGACGGGTACGGTGACTTTGCACGGTACCCGATCACTCACAGCCTCCCCAAGCAGATCAGACTGGGCTGCCACCCTGTCCTGGCCCACGCCAGGAAAGCCCTCTCTGCTGAGGAGCAGCCTTTCCCCAGGGCACCTCCAAGAAAACCTCAACGTCACAGCCTGCCCGCGGCCCCTCCGCCCTCCATCTGCCCTCCTGCACCTCCACATGCCAACACCCCCATGAGGGAGCTGCCCGCGCCCCCTCAGGAGAAAACGGCCTGGCGCTTCACCCGGCCCTGCGTGACCTTCTTCAGCCGGCAGATCCCCACCAGGAGCAGCGTGCCCCCAAAGAGCCGAGCTCCGGCGCTGGGGGGCAAGCAGAGAGCGCAGTCCTTCTCTGCAGCTGACCTGGCAACCCGGGCCAACTCTCAAAAGAGAAGCCTCTCCTTCCGGAAGCTGCTGGAGCTCCGGCTGTCGGTCAAGATGCTGCCAAAGCTGCTGGCAAAGGGAGGGCAGTCCCTGGACTGTACCAGCGTGGAGTCACGGCGGGGGGAGAGGAGCCTGGAGCGGCCCAACAGCTGTATAGGGCAGGCTGAAATATGTGGGGAAGATGGAGAGGGATCCGTGGAGTACGAGAACGTCCCTCTGTACGAGGAGATCCCAGAGTACATGAACCTTCCGTTTCACAGTGGAAAACTGGGGTGGCCCAACGACCCCGATGACTCCGACATCTACGAAGTGCAGGACCCTTATCACAGATGCCAAGAGCATGAATATGAGAGGTACAGTTTCCACCTGAAGGTTTTCCTGTTTGAAGAAATAGGTTTGATTACAGGGATTACAGTAAACAGGAAACTGGGAGAGAGAGGTTTGGTGTACAATAAGGGTCAGAAGTTCAGCTCATTTCCACTGGTTGAAAAACCCAATAACAACCTTTGAGTATGACAAAGAAAAAAGAAAACTTTCTGCTTTAACAGCTGGTATTCCCTGAACTCTCCCTGTTTTTTTTGAGCAAACTGAAATGATGGCTGTTTGTGGGTAAAAATACCCTGAGCTGCAGGCTGTCTCTCACCCTGGGATCTCAGGTAGCCTCAGTGTGGGAACCGTTGTGTGCGCAGGAGGCTTCACATGGTGACACGGGCATTTTGGTACAAGAGTGTGAAACTCAGCTTTAGAGCCAGTGGCACTGAATTTGAATACAGCATTGATGTGCAGCAGGTCGGCCTGTTTTCCTGTGGGTTATTTTCAGTGGCCAGGGCAGGAAATGTCTGAGAATCGCAGAAACGCCACACAGCCTCTCTAGAACAGGGAAAATAAACCTCCAGCAACCACCAGCCTCATCCTCCTCCTCCTCGGCCTGCCCGCCCTCGCGCTGGGTTTAGCCTCCTCCTAACCTCGTCACACCAGCTCTCTCCTGCATCTCTGTGACGACACTTAGTTTTTAACTAATTCATTGTTTTGGCTAAATGCATCTGAAAAGAAAATACTGACTCATTCTTCTTATATTTCTCCAAAACGCAACACAACACCACCCGTGTCTCTATGACATGACAAGAGAACTATAAACACTTGAAATAATACATGAGATGTGGTGCAGCGTTATTTGTGATGTAGAATTCAAGGGAGCTGACGCTCTAGTTGATTTATTTTGTTTGTTGACAGTATTAATTAAACACAACGGGATGGATTACCATAAAACTTGGTCCAAGGATGTGGTGTGGGTCAGGGAGGAGCTCATTAAACTTTGGTTTTAACCAGTTTCTCAGAGAATAACTCATAGATGTTGATGGGCATATGTTGGGACAGAGTGAGTGTGTAGATTAAAGTTTTGGGCCCTGGCGGAAGAACACGCTCCATCTACTTTGGTAAATATCAACAAACAAGTCATCGATTGCCAGCATCTGTGGTTCAATACTGGTTTTCATTAATAAGCGTTAACTCAGCAGGGAAGCGGGGGACACTGGCAGCGACTCAGCCATCTGGTCCCATTCATACTGTTAAGATCTCATTGAGTCAGCCAGTACAACACGATAGGCCCAGAGGGTTGCGATGAGGAGCTGTTCCCATGATAGCCGGCAAGGTTCCTGTGTCCTGGGTGGAAACTGGGGCGCTGCGAGTGATGAGGTCAGGGCCGTGTTAGGTGATGGTGTGAAATCAGCCGTTCAACTATTAAAATGTGCCCCGCTTCTTAATTCTCTGTGGTATGCAGAGCGGAGAGGAGGGTGTTTGTGTGTTAAGGAAGAGGGGGCGAGTGAATCTGTAGTGTTTCCCAGGCAGCTTGAGCCTGTTAAGTTTATGTAAGTAGCCTCGGGCTGTAAACAAGTGGCGCTCTGTGCTGGACCCAGTGTGCTGGAATGCTCCACTATAGAGAAAGCGTATGGGAGGAAGATCAGTGGGGAAAAAAAGGGAGGAAGAGTGAGTTTGCAATGGGTTTAAGAAACTGTCAAGAGGCCCGGAAGAAAAACAGGGAAGAGGAGAAAGTGGGTAATTACAGATGAGGGTGAAAGGAAATGCAAGTCCCACTGTCCCTGCTGTCTCATTTTTATTCTGAGCCATCACCCTCTGAGAACTTCTAAACAACAAGACGAGTGACCACGTGAACCAGAATTTATTTGCAGCTTTTGCCTGAAAACAAATTTAAAGCAAGTATTTTCTCCTGTCGCTGTTTGTTTGTCAACCAGTGTCCTTTTTAAGTTGTTGAATTCTTGTCAGCTGTTGAAATCCTTCCTTTATTTTCACTATTTTCCATCGTGAAATATTTGATCGCACTCATACTGATGCATGAGTAAAGAGTTTTGTGTGTTAAATTCCCCCCGTGTTGCACCAACCTGCATGTGACACATTCCCTAATCTTTATTTACCCAGGGAGGGTTTTTCTGAACACACACACAAACGCGCCTCTCCAGCCCTCCTCCACCTCCTCCTCCTCCTCCCCCTCCCCCTTATTCACTCATTTCAAACCGTCTTCATTTGTCTCCAGTTGTTGTGCTGAATGTTGTGTTTTCTTGGCGAACAGCGGCTGGCTGAGTCAGGACGTCCACTCCGAGGAGGAGGAGATCCACAGCTCAGACGAGGAGGACAACAGCTCGACCTCCAGCAAGGAGCACCTGGACGAGGCCGACAGACAGGTAATCAGCTCCGTCTTAACCATCGTCAGCCATGGAGCTGAACCTGCAGCCACTGAAGGGCTCAAACCGTCAGAGAGCACAATGGACGCCTCGTATCGCTGCCAGAGACTGAAGTGTCGCAGCAGGAGATAGCGTGCACACGTGCTGTCTAGTGTAGCAGCAACTGTGCGTGTGTGTGTGTTGACTGTTGAGGGGGGGTGAGCAAACACAGAGGGGTTACAGGTTCAGGAATAGCTCGCTCAATAACTGAAAGAGTTTTTTCTGTTTTTATTTTCGTCCTGTGTGACCCTCTGCATGATACCGGTGCCCCTCAGAGCTCCAGGGCGTCACAAACACAGGCTTCGATAGGACCAGGAGGCCGTTTCAGTCAAGTGGAGGCCAAGGCCGTCGGCCAAATTAAGTCTTTGAGAGGCCGTCCCATTACCATTCAACAACACGCCGTCAGAGAGGAGACAGGGAGAGGGAGAGGGGGGCGAAGGGAAGATTCCTGCTCCACTTTTAGGGTTGAGCTGTTGTTTGTGAGGCTCTGAACTCCTGATGCTTTTAATCGCTGGAGCAGGATCCAGTGATCATGGTGGTTTGCAGTGAACCTGTGAGTGAACCAGCTTCAGGTCGCCCGGGTTCGTCGCTGCTTTGCGTCGTTTGACCGTTGGTGTGTTTCTTTCAGCAGGAGGACGAGATGAAGAGGAAGAAGGTGGTGCACATCGCCCAGGAGATCATGAGCTCGGAGAAAGTGTGAGTGCTTTATTGAAGAAGCAGCAACACTCTTTGTATTTGCATATTTAAAAGGTCAGGACAATGTCAACACAGTTGGGTCTGGATACTTCCTGGAGTTTGTACATATGAAGAGCGAGCAGCACGTCAGATGCCCCCCCCCCGGGGGGCGTCGCCCCCCCCCCCCCCCCCCCCCCCCGGCAAGAGAAACTGCAGAAGATTTGCAGCAGCTGACTCGGACATTATTGTTCCCACATAAAGCCCCTCCAGAGAATATCAGGGGATTATCAGGAGTTCAGTGCACGTCTGAAAGAAGCTGTCCTCATGTATTTCTGCTCTCTCCTCAGGTTTGTGGACGTCCTGAAGCTTCTACACATAGTAAGTGTCTTCTATGTTTTCATTAGGCTTGTTTTTGCCACTCTGGACAAAGCAGAGCCAAACATAACAGACGGCACTGCCCCTTTAGTTCCCTCCACACCAACACGGGGATTGTTTTGAATCGTGATCTAAACCTTTTTCCTTGAGGATGGACAGGAATTAAAGAGCTCCTGGCTGTCTGAAGTGTACAAAGTTGAATAATGCAGTGATTCCGCGACTGAGGGCTTTTAAAGTTGCTGTGCTGCAGGGTTTCAGGCGTCCCCAGGGGCGGCAGTGGGCAGGTGGAGCGGCAGAAAAGAGGTGGTGCTTTGATCGCTCCCGGTCAGGACGAGTGCTGTCAAGCCAGTGTGTGTTTTTAACGCGAGAAAAAGAGGGTTGAGAAACTGAGGCTGAGTGTTGGCTCCGGTGAGGGTTAGCTGTGTTGTTGAAGTTTCAAAGGAAAGTTGATTTCCTTGCTTTATTTTTCGAGAGCTTTCACATTAAAAGACCAAGTAGACACAAGTTCTCTCCGTTCTTTGTTGGCTGACTGACGGTTTAATTATTTTCATCATCAATTCATCTCATGATTATTTTATTTATGAATTGACAGCATCATCGGTAAATGATGAAATCACCCGTCACTGAACCCACCGTCAAATCCATCTAAGGACTTTGGATGAGGACTATCATCTCATTTCTTGTGATTTTTTTTCTGACCATTTTTGATGACTGTTGGACCTGAGCTGAGAGGGTTCAGCCCACCCTGAGGGGTCAGAGGTCGAGGGCCCACCTGTCCGACCGCCTCAGACGTGACGTTAGTGAAACCGCCGCAGGATTAGTAGAAAACGGCGTCCTGTGTCGGACTGGGGGGGTCGGCGGGGTCGGGGGAGTGGGGCGAGGCGCAGAGGTCTGTCCAAGAAAAGAGGTCAGATCACATTCTTCTGTGTCCGCTGACGGCCCGGCCGAGCAGCAGCTGCTTCCTCAGGCCACAGAGACGACATCCAGTCACACACATGCCTCAGATAATTCCCCCTGTTTGTGTTTGTGTGTGCGTGCAATGTGTTATTCATGTGTGGGTGCGTGGGCTGGCCAATATGTTTGCCGTTGTGAGTTTAATTTGAAGTAGCTGTGCCTCATGTGGACACCGAGACACTAAAATACGTGTTTAATTCCCATTTTTCCTTCTCGTGTCCTCGGAGGTCGGTTGTATTTTCCAGCTGTGACGGGAGGTTGTGGGAATTTGCCCGAGCTGAAGGAACGAAAGAGAACCGCTGATTAGGCTGCAAAAACATAATCAATGGCAAATTCAACATAGCTGAGTTCTTTATTAGTTGGTGTTGAAGATGATGGATTATTCCAGTTACTGATTGACGAGGACATCACTGAGTAGGTCTCATTCCTCTGCCAAGGCCCAACACACTCACTCAGGCATCACACCAGTAGAGCAGGCTGCTCGTGGGTCAGTGTTACGCCACAGAGCGTGTGTACGTGAATGGAAGTTAACCAGGACACTGCAGGATCCTGCGTGGCCTCCCTGCTTCCTTCCAGGTGGATGTATGTGTTGGCACGCTGGACACAGTCAGGAGTGCTGACTCAGCCGGGTGTGTGTGTGTGTGTGTGTGTGAGACAGAGATGAAGTACGTGCAGAGTTTTGAGGGGGAGGAGGGGGGAGGTTAATGAGGTGTTAACCAGGTGTTCCTGTTAAAGCTGCCATACAGTATGTGGTCATGTGTCACCCACCCTGTACTGCCGGTGTGTGTGTGTGTGTGTGTGTGTGTGTGTCACTGAACAGCTGAATAAATCTCGCATTTGTGCCTTCAGGACTTTCGGGATGCTGTTGCCAAGGCGACACGTCAGAACGGGAAGCCGGTGGTGGACGAGCGGATCCTCAACCAGATCCTGTATTACCTTCCACAACTGTACCAGCTCAACAGAGACCTGCAGAGAGAGCTGGAGGAGAGGGTGGCACACTGGTACACACACACACACACACACACACACACACACACACACACGCTCTTGATTTAAAACTAAAACAGAATCCATGAATTGAGCTGCGTCACTGCTCCATCTGTTGGCGACAGGAGCGATCACCAGAGGCTGTCGGATATCTTTGTCCAGAAAGGTCCTTACCTGAAGATGTACTCCACCTACATCCGTCAGTTCGACAACAACGTGGCGCTGCTGGACGAGCAGTGCAGGAAAAACCCAGCGTTCGCCGCCGTCGTCCGAGAGTTTGAGGTAGAAACAGGACTCGCTCCACTTCATTGTCTTTATGTTACATTATGGGTTAAATGAAGAAGTTCCAGAGGCTATTCCTCCACGTTAGCAATATCACTGTGTGTGCTGTGTCTCAGATGAGTCCGAGGTGTGCCAGCCTGGCTCTGAAACACTACCTGCTGAAACCTGTGCAGAGGATCCCTCAGTACCAGCTGCTGCTCACAGGTACAGAAACTCTGCTCCTGAAATCCCTGAAGGTCGAGGGGTTATTGAATCATGATGCTCATCATTGGCAGCATGTGACTGAAATCTGGCCTGAGGTCAGCACTCACGGTTTGATAGTATACTGACACCTGGTGGATAGTTGGGTTATCAGACGCCTGCCTGGCATGCCAGTTTCATTATGAATGAATGAATGACGTTAGTGTCTCTGTTTTTCTAGATTATCTGAAGAACCTGCCAGAGGACTCGGAGGATTATAAAGACACACAAGGTCAGACACACGAGGACGATCTAACGTTTGAACCATGAGGATGTTCAGTTCTGTGCCAGTGAAACTATAAACAGAACTAACCAGAACAAATGTAAATAACGGGACAAACACATGAAGCCTGTCGAGGTAAACCTTTTCTCTGCATTCACTCAGCTGCCCTCAGCATCGTGAAGGAAGTGGCCAACCACGCGAATGACATCATGAAACAAGGGGTAAGATGGATCCCGTTTAACGGGTGAGGTTTTACAGCGATGGCCGACGTTCAGTCTCATGTACGTGTGGGGCTGTGTTTCAGGATAACTTCCAGAAGCTGATGCAGATCCAGTACAGTCTCAACGGCCACCACGAGATAGTGCAGCCAGGCAGGGTAAGGAAAAGAAATCACACCGAAATCTCACCGTTTCACACTTCAGCAAAGTACTGAGGCAAAATACTAGCGTATTAAAAGATACTTTGTGATTTGTAGAAGCAGCCCACTGAAACTGAAACATGTCTGTGTTGGCAGGTGTTTCTGAAGGAGGGCACTCTCATGAAACTGTCCAGGAAAGTCATGCAGCCACGGATGTTTTTTCTGGTGAGCAGATCAGTCGTCTGGAAAGTTGACCTCATTCAGCTTCTTTTTTTTTTTCCCGCGTGAATTTCCTTTCATTCACGAGTCTGTGTATTTCTGTGTTTGTTCAGTTTAATGACGCGCTCATGTACACCACTCCGGTCCAGTCTGGCCAGTATAAACTCAACAGTGTCCTCTCTCTGGCTGGGATGAAGGTCAGAGACAAACACAGCACACTCACAGTACTGGATTTCATATTTTCTCCTTTTATTAGTTTTCCTTCACATGACATAGTATTGTATTGAATCTTCTTGTACCATATAGTGCCTGTGTTTGTTAATGTACAGCAGTTTTTTATCCTGCTGCTGTGTTCGATTCTCAGTCTTATAAATCTTGCAGCGTACATCTGCAGTGAAACAGAAAGTGGGTGTGAATTATTGATGCTTCGAGCCTGACGGTGCTGCAACAGCCCTCCAACCTTTTTACAAACCTTGTCAAAGATCCAGATTCTCTCGTGTTTATCTGTGTGAACTCCTGCTGTGTGGGTCCAGGTGAGCAAGCCGAGCCAGGAGGCCTATCAGAACGAGCTGAACATCGAGAGCGTCGAGCGCTCTTTCATCTTGTCTGCCGGGTCAGCGCCTTTTCTTTTAACGAGCTTTGGACATTTGTTACTGGGTGTGTGTGTTTTTTGGTCTAGCTGAAGGATGGGATGTATTTTGTGTTGTGCAGCTCGGCCACAGAGAGAGACGAGTGGCTGGAGGCCATCGCCAAGGCCATCGATGACTACACCAAGAAGAAAATCACCTTCATATCAAGCCGGAGTCAGGAGGAGGTGAAGCCAGAAATGTTTGCAGGTGTTTGTTTAATCCTTTGAGAGGTTTGTTCACATCAACATGAGCCTCCTGTCTCCAGTACCAGGCTGAGAGTGTTGTTGACAGCGGAGCTCCATTAGGCTCGAAGGCTCCCATCTGGATCCCAGACCTGAGGGCCACCATGTGCATGATCTGTACCTGTGAGTTCACCCTCACCTGGAGGAGGCATCACTGTCGCGCCTGTGGAAAGGTCAGGACCCCCGAGACCTCCGCTGCTCCAGCACAGCATCGTTTACTCCGCCTCTCTCTCACTGCAGCTATGTGTGTGTGTGTGTGTGACAGGTTGTGTGCCAGGCGTGCTCTGCTAATAAGTACTACCTGGAGTACTTGAAGAACCAGCCTGCACGAGTGTGTGATCACTGCTTCGCCAAGCTTCAGGAGAATAGTGAGGAACAAACTCCTTGTGCACATTGTTGAGGGACATTGTGAATATGTGCAAATTCAATTTGATTTTGAAATTTCAACAGGATTCAGATCCTTCTTGTGATGAAACCATATGGTCTTTTTTGAAGGTGACCGCTGTGCCTCAACATCCGTGTCTCCCATCAAATCTGGAGCTTTTTCCTTCACTAGAAAACAGAAGAAGATTCCAGCTGCACTAAAAGAGGTGAGGAACACTTTAGAAATGCATGAGCTACATTTCCTGAATGCTGTATTTTGTTTTCGCTGTGTAGAAACGTATTGTTCTCTCATGGTTTCCCAGGTGTCTGCGAACACGGAGAACTCCTCCATGAGCGGCTACTTAAACCGGTCGAAAGGCAACAAGAAACAGTGGAAGAGGCTTTGGTTCGTCATTAAGAATAAAGTCCTGTACACCTACGCTGCCAGCGAGGTACGCAGACAGTTTCTCTTTCTTTTCTTTTTCTCTAAACCCTGTGTAGGTTTTCTGCCTTTCGGTTTCACGTCTCTTTCCCTCTGAAGGATGTGGCGGCGCTGGAGAGCCAGCCTCTGCTGGGTTTCTTCCTGAGGGAGGAGAAGAACGGGCCGGCTCAGAAGCTGCAGTTCAAACTGTATCACAAGAACACGCTGTTTTACATCTTTAAAGCTGACGACATCCCCACAGCACAGAGGTAACCCACTTTAACAGATGGTCACTGGGAGAACAGCTAGAGTTTGGCGTACATACGACATGAGGACAGCTGGTGTCTCTCACATGAGTTAATAAAGAACGGAAACAGAAGTGAAGCAACAGGCGCTGGAGGTTTGCATATATTAATGTCATCAGTCCTGAGAAGCCACTGAGCTGCCTACAGTCTCTGGAACAGTTTACCTCCTCGTGCCAGAACTGCTCAGACCACACCCGTTGCGTGTATATGTTCATCTGTTTTATTTCTGTCTTCAGGTGGATCGAGGCCTTCCAGGAGGCAATGATTCTCGAGCAGTGAAGTCACATCTCAGCCCCGGAGCTTGTTGATCGTCAACTCTTGACCCCTGATCGATGTTGTGTCGGGGGTCTCCAGCTCAGGAAGGACTCCAGATGGACTGTTTAGTTTAACAGCTACAGACTTTGTGGTAATCTGACTGCGGTCCCCTCAAAGAGCTGAATTCTGTTTCTCTAAACATCTTCTTCTACTGACAACAGCTGCTGTTGCTCAGAGCCGCCGGCTGAGGTCGGAGTTAATTGTGAGCTACAGCTGTGGGTCAAAGGTCAAGTCCAGAAGCGTGTGTGTGGAAGTGAGACCAAACAGTTGTCAGGGCCATTTAAAGCCCAGCGGAAGTCTGAAGTCTTGGGATGATTTTTAAAAATGCTAATAGATGAAGGAATCTTTTTTTATCATCGAGATAAATATATACGAAACTGTCAGCTTCATTCAAGCACATTGATAAAAACCTGGTGTCCATTTCAGAGCTAAATCTTACCAACAACCTTTTCAATATAAGATGTTTGATCTTAATCACAGACGTTAAGTGTCTGATGTCATTTGAAAGGTGAGATTTTACTGTGAAAATCAAGGTTGAAGTTGAATTTCTTCTCTTTAGTTTAATCTCTCTGGTTAAGAGATTTCACTCTTTCATAAAAACACATCATTTAATTCATGGGATTAAAAAAACAACATCCTGGAGAAAACTGGAAATATCAAGAATAATGTAGATGTTTTTCATATAGTTAAAATGTATTTGTGTTTGTTTTGCCACATGCAAACAGTTTAATGGGTAAAACTGTTTATATGGACATAGAAGAGCAACATTGACCTTTTTTATATTGAAGCCGAGAGCTAATATTTATAAAATAGGAAGATATATTGTGGGAAGAGCACAGGCTGCCACTTATTTTGGTAGTCAGGGTTTAACAGGAAATATGTTTCCCTCAAAACTGTTATTTTTTTAGATTGAAAAGAGAAGTGCATTAAGAAAATGGGCCTTTTTATACTGTGGAAACTGTGCATAAAATATATTTCTAAGGAAATGCTGAAAAGAAAGAAAACATTCAGAATTTTTAATACTTGTGTTCACAGCTTGTGTGCCTTATATCTCTGGTTGTGAGATAAAATGCAATTCTATAGGGGCTCTATTTGATATTTTAGGATTCTCTGTTTTACTCATGAACTCACTGTGGAGCCAGGTCGCACTGCATCATGGTCAATCTGTTGATTCCACTGTCAGATAGCACGTGGGTTTGTTAAACTGTGGAATCAGCTCAGTTGGGATGATGGAGTGCCACACCATGGAAACTGAATCAATAAAGAAACACCTGTAAAACTACAAACCTTGAGTATGTCTCCAGAAACTGGATTCTTAGGAGACAAGAATTAAAATTTTGTGGTGCTTGTTTGGGCTTTAGGGCTTTTATCTCCCATTTTAAAATAAATTCCATCAATATTGTTGCTAAACAATCCATTTTTTAGCCTGGCTACTTGAGGTTTGTATTTTTTGGGTCTGTTGTCAAGCTGCACCATGTGAACAAATGACTTGATTCCACAGTTAAATAATCCAACTTCCTCCTTTTTTACTGAAGAAATAAAATGTTTCTATCATTAGAGCTTGTGGGTTGATGGCCTAAAATTCCAGTTGTGCCTCTAGATCTGAGCTTCTCCATGATTGTACAGTAACATTTGTAAACATCCACTCTGGCTGAGTTAGAGTTTCCTATAAACCATGTTTCTAAACTGTCAGGCAACAGTTTGTAATAAAACAAAGAATATATATAAAATGTCATTTCCTGTATTTTTTTATTTCAGGGTGCAGACAGATGTGTGTCAAGTGATTTAATTCACTGTATATAAACTAGCACTGTCGCCACATGTACTTTAACTGTTAAACGCTCGACTCCTGTATGTGTACAGTAGTAATGTCCCATAGTGTCCACACATTTAATAGTAGCAGGGATTTATGAAAAAAAACAAACAATCATTAGCGAGAATTCACATTCTGTTCCTTCTCGTCCGCGTTTGAGCCGGACCGTTTATGACAGCGCAACGGTCCGTCTCGCTAAGTCGTCCGTGTGAAGATGGCGGAGTATGTGAACATTGTCCGAAGGGCTCTAGGACAGTTAGGAGGTCACGGTGGTGTCCGGGGTTTCCTGGTGCAGCTTTTCAGGTGAGTTCGATAAAAATGACTTCGTGAGAAACTTTAGATAAAGAAGCAACAGGAAGGGGACTTGTTTTTTTTTAATCTTTTCTTATCTCTTTTCCTCTGCTGAGCTAAGCTAGCATGTTGACAGCTAACTCAAGCACAAACAACAACATCTGTATGAAGTCTGTGTGTTTGAACTGTAATACATCTGAATTTAGAGTAATCTCGATACTCGGTCAAAACGTCAGTTCAGTCTGTGTTGGGACTGGTGATGTTATTATTATTTCTGTGTCTGCAGAGTGAACGATGTGAAGACAGGAGCCCTGATCGGTGTCGATAAATATGGAAACAAATACTATGAGGACAATAAAAACTATTTCTTTGGTGAGTGGACACTGTAAGAAAATATCAATATTTGGATGTTGTATTATCACTTTAACAGCATTTGTCCTTGTAGACCAATGCTGACACATTCCAAAAACTTAAAAATGTTGCTTGTTGTTGTTTTAGGACGACATCGCTGGGTGGTCTACACCACAGAGATGAATGGAAAGAACACCATGTGGGAGGTGGATGGCAGCATGGTCCCTGCTGAATGGTACAATCCGTGCTTTTTTCAGAAATATGTGAAAATTACCTGATATTAATTCAGCAGGTTTAATGTTCCTATTGAAGATGAACTCAAACATGAAGTATGAAAGTGTCACAGCTGTGTGTGTTATTTAAAACTAGGATGGAAAATGTTTTTATTTCTCAGATCAATGAAATTGCTTCTAAATACTTTAGGCATCGCTGGCTGCACTGTATGACAGACGACCCGCCCACCACACACCCACCCGAGCCCAAGAAGTTCCTGGCTGAGATCCACCAGTTCAACGTGAGTGGCAGCGCGCAGCAGTATGTCCCGTACTCCACCACCCGCAAGAAGGTGGAGGAGTGGGTTCCACCCAAAGTTGGAGCCCAGTGACCTCTGACCACACGCTTCACCCTCAGTTCTGTAAATTATGGTTTCCTGCCGATGTGTCCAACTTGACCTGAATAAAAAATCTCTACGCAAATGTTTAAAATGAGCAGAAAATGTTTGTTCCCCAAAGGCTGATAATTGATTTGTGGAAGATGAAGCTCCAGTATCTGACATATTAAGATTCTTCTGCAGAACTGAAATAATATTTATATATTATATATTTATAATGTTTTGACTGTCATTTGTTTGGAGAGAGAGACTTCCAAAGGGAGACCTGTGGAAATAAATCTATGCATGTTTAATTGTAGTCACAGTAGATTCTTCTTTAAAGGGTCAGTCTGATGAGAAAAGGATTGAGGCCACGTCATTGTGTATTTGCTCATCGGTGCACTTGGTGTGTGTGTCACTGCACCGCGTCTCTGTTACATGCTAATCTGCAGGATTATGCTGAGCTGAGGGGAAGCTGCAACGTGCTGCATTTCTCCCTGAGGTGAGAAGAGATTCTGCAGAGTTGACGAGTGTGTGTGGAAGTGACACACACATTCACACTCATGACTCAGTCTCTGTGAATATTCAGCCAGGAGCAGAACGCTCATGTAGGACAGAAGACAAAAAGGTTTGTGCACTCTTTTATTTCCACGATTTTTTGATATTTACTTTTGTTGCAAACACTTACTTCTCTGTATTCATTTTTAATCTTTTAAATTCCCTGTGACATTTCTAGTGGAATTCCAAATGTGAATGTCAAATCTGAAATGAACAGAAACCGTTAAAAATATCCTTCCATGCAAATGACTGTTTAAAGTGACTCAGTGACTTGTTGTTCTTCTGGTTTCAGGGATGCGGAGCAGCTCAATGAGGAGACTCACCGTTTCATTCCTTTTCCCCCGAGAGGACAGTTTGGAGGAGGAAGGTGAAGAAGAAGAAGAGGAGCGTCACGTCAAAGTGAGTTTCCTCTGTATGATGCGTGTCCAATAGGGGGCGTCGTTCCTTTACAGTTCTGTCCGTGAGGCCTCTCTGTCACCTCGGCTGCATCAGAAAGGCTGAGGAGGCTCGTGGGCTTCTGGCAGCCTCCTGACTCAGCGTTTTCACAACAAGCCTCTCCGGATTTAGAGACCAGAGGAGACTGAAATTAATTATTAAAATCAATGAGCTGGAAAATGCTCGCCAGTAAACCTGAGCTGAAGTCAAATTCAGATTCCATGATGCTTTGCTGACAGCCCTGAGTCATCCTGTGCAGATGGAGCAGATGATGTCTCCTGTAATTGCTGATGCAGCAGGAGAGGCTGCTGCTGGTGGTGGTGGTGCCAGCTGGCCTCCAGAACCAGACTAAAGAGTGTTGATGTCCAGACATGCTCCTCTGTCTGGACCTCCTCCCCTCTGCCAACTGTCATATCTCCTGGCTGTCCTCCTCTGAACCTCCAGCCCTTCTCTCTCCTCTTCCTCTTCTCAGAGCATCTGAGCATCAAATCCATTTATCCTATTTGCTTAATGCTTGGCTTTGTGAGTAAAGATCTGAGGATGTGCACAGTTGTATTTGTTCCTCTGAGGGTTAGTTGTGGAATCTCCAGTTGAATTTTCACTACAGAAGAAAACAGCACATGTTTATTATCCTTTAAGTTTACTGCTTGACCCTGTGCAACTCCCCCAGTCATAAAGAATGTCTGAACAGGAGTGGGAGTCAGTGCAGAGTCCAGCCTCGGCCGTATAAACACACACACACACACACACATATGGAACCACAGGCTGTTATCTGGCTCTGCAGACGTAAAGTGTCAGAGTCTCCTTCCTGTACAGAGTGTTCACCCCTCAGGGCTCCAGGATAGATTCCTGCACTAACTCAAAATTCCCACACTCATCCATCCCCCCACCGCCCCTCCACCATCCCTTCCCCCTTCTCCATCTCCACCAAGGAGTGTGTGGCAGTACGTGCGCCTGCCCCGAGCCACTGGAGAGTGGCAGATAGGGATCAGAGAGAATTCCTCCTCCTCGTGGTTCATGCCTTTTAAGGTGGTCTTTCCCCTGCAGGGCAGAATGTGTGAGAATGCCAGAGGTCAGGAACACAGCTCGGGACGAGGCCGTGCGTCTGCATGTTGGGATCGGAGTGTGTGATAGCTGCAGACACAGGAAGCCAACTATTTCACAATAACACACACACACACTCCTCCCCCCGCAGAGGGAAGTCCTAACCTCGGAGACACACACAGCTCTCTGATATGCCGGGGTCCTCTGAAGCTGCTGTGACATGCACTTTGACCTCAGGCTGTAAGGAAGAGGAGGAGGCATGAGGAAGAACCACAGCACGATTCCAATCATCTATGTGACGGAGGTACAGCGTTTGCACTCTGAATCTGTGTCCCTGCTGCGTTTGAGCTGTTCTGCATGAATGAGAAGACAAATTCAGTCGTCACATGTGATCAGCTGTGAGTTATCGCTCTCCTGAACTCCGCGTTTGCTCCGGTTCCATTTGTGTGACTCAGGAAAAGTTGACTTATCTCTGAAGTGAAGAGTGGCCTTCATGCAGTTTTCTTCACGTTATTTTACTTACGTTTGCCTTCGTGTGTCCAGATCTAATGGGGGAAAGTTGTTGTTGACAGTTGAGGGTTGAGTAAGACAGGTTTCACCATGTCCCGCCCTGTGTGAAATGAGGGTTTAACCTCTGCAGCTTGAGTAACAGCAGAGGAATGTCTACTTTAAGTCATAGATCATGCCCAACACTGCAGAGCTTTCTATCATCTGAGCTCTCAGGCAGGAGGTCATGTTTGTGTCTCTCCTGTCCGTCCCTATCTGTCCCTCACCGTCTGAAAGGAAAGCGTCCCTGGGCCAGTCCCTGCAGAGACTCTGTGTGTGTGTTGTGCTGATGCTGCACTGCCATGTGCATGCATCATGCCCCCGTCTGCCAGCATGCGAAATACTGTTAAACATCACGTTATGTAAGCCCTCCGCTATAATGGGACTCTTCCTGCCTGCCCATAAACAAGGAAACAGAACAAGGAAGAAGCAGCGGGACGTTTTTATCGCTCCTCGGCGTGTTCAGCCTCTTCAAGGTCTCGGCTCTGCAGAAAAGTTGTGCAGCAGCAGCATAATCATGTTTTCACAGCTCCTGCCCCCCGACATGTTGTTAGATGCTCAGCCTTTAGAGATGGAGCTGCCCTGAAACTGTGAACTCCTCTCACTTCCATCCTGTTTACCATGGAAACCGCCACTGTCTCCCATGCACGGCGTTCAAGACCTTGATCCACATTCTGCTTTCATCCACACACCCTCACACTGCCCTCTCATCAGACGGTGTTTATCCCATAACAGAGGTAATCTCTCCGAGGACATCACAGTGTAACGTGTCAACAACACCATTATTTCGGCTCGTGTGGTGGCTGTGTAGTTGTTGTTGTTGCTGTGCTCTGCGTGAGGACATTTGAAGCTTCTTTATGAAAAGACGTGCTTGATGGGACGAGACCAGAGGAGGTGAATCTTATCTGAGATCCTTGTGGCGATGCTGCAAACCAAAGACAAGGCCGGTTTTCATTTCATTTGGCCCACAGGAGGGGAAATGCTGGTCTGATATATTTCTCCCCTCAACTCTTCGACAGGTCACAGGCTTCCTTTTTAAAAATCTTTATGTAAAGTTTGTTGGCAACGACTTCCTCGTGACATTTGCGTCCTCCATCTGGATGAGTTGTTGCAACCTTGCTCGCGATTTTAAATAGTGTCCATTAGCTTGTTTCATGAGCATCTTCTGGTGTTTGGCTGGAAGCTCACAGAGCTGGAAGCACGGCTGCAGCCTCATGTTGATTTCACATCAGTGTGAAGGGCACCTTCGTTTGTCTCCTGTGTCATTTCCTGGACCGTCCATGATCCGTTTGTTCCAGCAGATTCCCAAGAATATCAAACATTAAGCACATTAGGTTTATTTATGATGACATGACAAAGTCAGCTCCTCATCTGACTCCCTGATTCGCTGTTTGCCACCTGTCCCGTCAGATGCTGCTGCTGGAGCAATAACTTGTTTTACACAGTGTCTGCCATCGTTTTCAACAATATGAACAACAATAGACCTGCCCGCTCTTGCTTTTGTTGCTGCAGCTGAATATTACTCATCAGCACAGTCTGCTGTACTCTCTTGTTTTAATTCCTCGAATGAATTTAGTCCAGGGGTTTTCAAAGTCTGACTCTGTCGGCCTCAGGGGTGCAGCTTTTTATTCAGCTCATGTATTTTAACAAATTAGCTCCATTAAGAATTATGCTGGATTAGTTATTCTTGTTTCTGTGTGCGCAACTATCCCTGGATGTGAGTCATTATCGTCAGTTCTGCACCTTTAGGAGCTTTTTTTTTTCAAAGATTTCTGAGTTTTTCTCAGAAAATTTAAGATGTCCTCTGGCAGAGTAAGTCGAACTGAATGTAAGAAACTGAAGTGTGTGTTCTACCCTCTCCCCTCAGGCACTGATTACAGAACCATGGGGAACGATTGCAAATAATCCAACAGTGCAGATTTTAACATGGCTGTTTCTTTTCAGAGCAAAGATTTCACTGAGTTATGACTCAGACAGGCAATTATTTCGAGTGCACCCCCGGGGAGTGAACCCTGAGTTATAGTAATTTTACCACAGGCTAATCTGACATCGTCAAGTAGCCTGTGTTCTTCTTCCAACACTGTCAGGCCACAATTTGTTTAACGTCCTAATGATCTGAGGCAGAACAATGTTGATTCAGTTCACCTCTTGAGCTCCTCATCATTTCAATAAGAACAGCTCTGTCTGCATCTCCTTCACTGGCTCATCACTCACACCCTCATTAGACACTCAACCTCTCTCACACTGATTAGACCAGAGCTATGCCTGTGTATAATTTCCCTGATGATGACAGTGACCTTCACTGAGGACCAGGTAACTGCTGGCACTATAGCCACAGACCCCCAGCCTCTCTCTCACACACACACTGTCATCCTGTTTACATCCATTTCTCATCAGGTTTGTTACACATGGAGCATTCAATTTGTCTCCATGGCAACAAGTGATGACGCCAGCAGCCACTTCTGTAGTGACCATGAGGATTCAGCTCTGGGTCCAGATTGTGTCTTTTGTGTGTTAATATCACATTCACGTTGTAGCCCTGAGATTCTGTTTTTCAGAAAGAGAAAGATGAACGTAGAGAAATCCCTGTCATTGAATATATATATATTATATATTTCTCTCTCTCTCTCTCTCTCTCTATATATATATATATGCAGTATTATAGTATAGTAGTACACAGAATTAATGCATTCTCTCTGTGTGGATAGCATCTGAGCAGATTTGAAGGGTTTGTTTATACCTGGTTTGTCTGACTCAGCCTCATTAACATATAACCTTGTCTGTGTACCTGCTCCAACAGGGTAAACAGGCTTTGTGCTGTAAACAAAAGTTCAGCGTTTCCTCTGTTGTCGTCTTTTCTCTCGGTGAAGGCAGCAGGTTCCTTGACTGGGAAAAATTATAGATAGCAAACAAACAAACTATTCTTCTGTTGTTTGTTCAAGCATTGAGAGTGTTAGCCCTGAACTTGTCTGTGACAGATCATGGAGACGGTCCGTGAGCAGCCAGATGAAACATCTTCTTTTTCATCTCTGTCCGACCTTTAAAGTCTAACTCTGTTTTTCACCCCGTCCCTTTCATTCTCTCTCGGTTCTCACCCACGTCTCACAGCGGGTGTTCATCATTAATCTACAAAATAAAATGGGCAAGACAAAGGGGAAGAAATGTCAGGAGCTGGCGGGGCAGGGTTGGCTGTGGCGTAGGGGGCATGCGGAGAGAGGACACATGAAAGTGTGGTTTGTGCCCCCACATGCTTTGAAAGCGTGACCCCTTAGAAATCTATTTCAAACGGCTTCTGATGCCCGGAGTGAGGCGGCACCGTCCTTAATGAAACCATCGCTTCATTCTGATAGTGGAGATTGCCTCACACCGCTGAACAGCTGTGGTTTCAGATCTGCAAACCTGAAGCAGAGTTAAGATATGTTAATCAAAGGATTATCTCGGATCTGCTCAAGAAATGTCACAAAATGTCAATTAACTCCCTGTTGGACTCCTCCGAATTCTCAATATCAGACGACACAACGCTGTCTAGTAAATCTAAACTTGAGTTTATTTAGATAAGGTTTCAGGTTTTGAATTCTGCCTGTTAAATGTGTTGGTTTTAACTTCTAAATGTAAAAGGTTCTAACAGGTCATCCACTTTTCCTCCATGTAGTTTCTAAGGGAGGGGTCAGATTTTATGACCTGGGCCCTCAAACCTCCAGGCTGCCCAAATCCCCCGCGTCCCTTTTCTGCCCCTTGAGGCCTCAGCCTTCCATCAGTGTCATCCCTGCCAACGGTGAGCAGTAAAACTACCGCAGGGCTTTGTGACCGCGTTACTCACCTGGACAGAGCTGCATCTGTCTGCTGCGGAGCTTCGTCTCCTCTCTGCTCAAATTCACCGACACAGCGCCACAAAAAAAGAACCTTTTCCCTTCCCAGAGAATCCATTCAAGTGCCCCATTGATTTAGTTCCCCTGCTAAGCTTGGACAAAAGGCACGGCTGGAATGCAGGGGAGCCATCGCCCTCCCTGAAGAAATGCTATTATGGAGGCTGAAAGAGTTCAGGGAGGAGGAGGAGGAGAAGGAGGAGCAGCAGGAGGAGTGATGTGAAAGTTGCTTTTGAGGTGCAAAGAGAGAGAACAGGAGGCAACAACTGAAAAGTGGAAAGTGAATTAAGAGCCGGCTGCACCTCCTCCTCCACCTCTTCGGTTCGATGCAGTGATGGTTTCATGAAGCTTAGCTCAGTCTCCATCGGACTCCATGCTCTCCAGATGTTTTCTCAGTGGCTCTCTGTCATGCGTGACCCGGCTGCTGGAGTGCATTACTTATTACGTCAGCCTGGAGACTGATTAATCACTGTCACCACGGCAGCAGCCTCCCTCGTGCTGTCGGTCCCCTCGTGTTGCAGCTTGTTTGTGTTCTCGTGCGAGTATAAGGATCATTACTCATCTACTACTGAGCCTAATGGAGCTTATCAGCATCAATAGATGGAAAAGCCACGTCTGTGGCCGGATGCAGCCCGAGTGACTGATCCATCCTCCCTGCGAGATCCCCAAGGATTACATATATTTGAGTTTTTCAGGGCGACACAGACCATGAGGAGGCGAGAGGCCACGTCGTTAGAAGGGGTCATTGAATATAAACGCGAAGGTGCAGCAGGAGAGATAAAAGCTACGGGTCTGGAAAATGATCATCTGAGAGTGGGAGGCATCGTGAAAGGAAATGTAATTGCTGGCATGAAAGCTTCAGCTTCTAACGTTAAAAAAGGGAGAGGAAGGCTGACAGATTTGAGGACAGGTTACAGGCACAGAGAGAGATGAGGAGGACGGGATGTGATTAAAGGTGTGATGGGGCTTCTGCTTGGCGTTATGCAACCCCTGAAAAACTTCTCTGCTCCACTTACCGAGCCCAGAGGACAAGCATGTGTCTCGCTGCTCTATTGATTCTGACTGAAGTGATGTGGTGTTGACTTTGCCCTGGTTGGTTGGTGCGACGAATCAACAACGTGTTACAGCACTGCAGCTTTTTACCTCTGAGCCCTCGTGTCACTGAAGGCAGCGTTATGAGCACACCAAAGCGTCACACCGTGGACAGTGACATCATCAAGGCATGAGGTCGCACACATGTTCCTCCCCCGTTCTAGAACAAGAGCGCAAGGTTAATAGAATATGATTTTCTCTTCGGTCCTAATCTCGTCCCTGCGACATAAATCGTCTGGACAGTTTTTATTACATCCACAAAATGAGCGTGGGCGCGTGTCTGTTGGAGTTGAAATGAGATACTAGAAGAAATGAGGAAGCAAAGACATGTTTGTTCTCACAGAGAGAAGACGACGAAACAAACGCTCTGGAGCATTTCGCCTTCCTGTCTGACTCAGAGACACAGCAGCAGATTAAAACAGCTGCATGTGGATGAGCTCTCAGTCTGTCTGTCACCTGCTTTCCTCACATACGCAGTCAATGAAGTCACGCACAGAGAGGGGGAGGGGGGAGAATTTGATATTAGCTCTGACGTTAATTTTACTGGCACAGACACAATGAAGGTGGAGGTGGTCACAGGTGTCACATGACCTCATCTAGCAGCATTCAAATCAGTGACTGGAGTTCGGTTTCAGCGTCAGTTTGTGAGGAGGATCATTAAAAAAAAAAAAAAAACGCATCAAGCATCTAATTCTGTGAATGTCTGCTGTTTTCCTCCATTATAGATTAGGAAAAATGACTGAGGACACTGGACTCCTCTTATTTTTATCTTCTCCTCTTCTTGGACAAGTGTATTAGAAACAGCTCCAGCTCATTGTATTCTAATACAATACCAACATTACAAGCATTGCCTCAATGGGATCATTTTATTAAAGGAAGGATATTGTGTTGCATTGTCTTTCATAATATCTGAGTCTTTCAGATTGTTTTTCCGGGCGCTCCAGCTCCACTGACGTCACGTGTGCTATTAAATAATTTGTGATGTGATTTTAAAGCGTTTCTGTGGGTTAGATTTTGTTTGTTTGCTTTTCTGGCCACTCAGCATCAAAAAGAGCCATAAAAAGCTCTAAAAATAACAATAAACAGAAACAATGTGCTGAGACATGATCAGGTATGAATATGATTTATTGCAAATGTGTGAATATTAGCCATAAAAAGTAAAATAACCAAAGAACCTCATCAGAGCGCTCTGATCCTCGAAGCCTCCACAGAAGGTTTTAAAATCCCACCAGAACATCCTGACCCACCCCTGACCTAAACATTCCATATCCTCTACAGAATGTTCCCATTTGCCTTCTAAATGTCCCACAATCCCCCAGGAACGTTCTGAGCCCCCACCCCCCTCACCAGAACGTCGAGATATCCCTTCATAACGTTCCAAACTCCCCCCAACATTCCTGAAGAACATCGTGAGCTTTGTCCTCCTTTAAAACAATTCAGGGCCCCACCTATGAACTCTCCGAAGCAGCAGTATCCCTGAGCTGTCTCTGGAGTGAAGGTCGGAGTGACGTCACCGCCGAGACGTAGACAGGAAGCGAGGCAGGAAGTCAATAAAGAAAACAAACATCGCTGGTGGGGGAACGGGAACAATGGCATCTTGTGATCAACAGTGTGGATTTTGTGCACATATGATTTTAACATCTTCTCATTGCTGTAACTTGTGAAGTCAGTTAACAAAATGAAAATAAATTTGCTTTATTTATTTTCAAGTTTCAGAAGGCTGATGTGACACAAACCCAAACCCAACCCAAAACTTTTCAAAATAAAAGCTGGATATGAGTCTGGTTCCTCTCAGAGACGTGTTCTCATAGCATTTACATAAGTCCAAAGCAGTTTTGAGCCGAGCCCGCAGCCACTGACCTCTCTGAACCTAATTAATGCCCGCGTACAGAGAGAGCACAGGCCATAATTAAATGTCACATTTAACTCCCGCCTTTTATCTCTCTTTCACACACATGAACATGGATCTTTTTGAATCGATGCCTGGTGGGAAATGGACTGGAAGTTTATTAGGTTTGTTTTTGGATTGATCACAGTACTCTGTCCCTGGGCTGTGGCAATGATTTCTCTAACTATGCACACAGTCGCCTCACGGAAACGATATGATTGAATCAACCTGGATGCTGTTCACATTTCGGTGACGGTGATGTCAGCCCCTGCAGGCAGCCTGGACGCCAGGTGCCGTGTTCTGCCCGAGCTATCAGCACACGTACACTCGTCAAAGTGATTAACTGGCTGCTGACTCACTCGCCAGCCTCGTACACTGGGCTTGAGGTCGGCGAATACATGAGAGCGAGAGAGGAAGGTGACATGGAATGAGAGAGGAGAAAGAAGATGTAGAGAAACCCACTGTGAGTCGACTGCAGGGGTTTTATTATCCAGTGAACTAATAGCATACTGTGATCAATTCGTAATGTTGGACAGTAAACCAGCAGGTCCAGGTCATATGACAGGGCCACAATAGCGATACTAATTGGTTTCTTTATCAGGCGAGCAGAGTGGACTTGCCCTGACTTTAAATCATTCATGACTCAACCCCCAGACCTGTGTGGGGTTATT
Source organism: Pseudorhombus dupliciocellatus (assembly GCA_016785235.1). Taxonomy (NCBI): domain Eukaryota; kingdom Metazoa; phylum Chordata; class Actinopteri; order Pleuronectiformes; family Paralichthyidae; genus Pseudorhombus; species Pseudorhombus dupliciocellatus. The sequence goes on along the minus strand of JAFBJW010000092.1, from coordinate 18,009 downwards.
CATCTACATCCTTTCACTGGAGAGCCGGCCTGTGTCATGTAAACCTCTGTCATCTATCTAATTATAAAGATGGCACTGTCCTTTCGTTTATTTATGAAGACGGCCTGTAAATGAGAGAACAGTTGGTTTAAGGATGAAGCTTTAGAGGTTTGTTTGTGACAATAATAACCAACCGATGACGATCATAGACAAATACAAACACCTGATGCATTAATAAACAGCCCAGCATCACATTACAGTACGTGAGATACTGTAATGTGATGCTGGATCATCAAGGCAGTTTACTCAGCAAGACAGTTTACGCGATAATCACCTGATCTATCCATCTGGTTGAATTCCATCCTGAAAACTGTTTCCATACTGGTTTTAAATGTGAATACCAGATCACTGGTGGGAGCAGACAGCTCCGGATTATTTGATAAATCAATTATTGAAGGTGTAATCAATATATCCCGCAGCCCCGCCCTGTGCAGCGCGGTGGGCGGGGTGTAATCTCCAAAGCTCCCCGGCTCCCGGTGCCGGAGAGGAGAACCGCGGCGGGCGGGCTTGTGGGGCAGTCGCAGCGGCCGTCGCTCTGCGCTGTCGGTCGGTCTCCAGCAGCGGCAGCAGTCGGGTATCGAGCGAGTGGAGTTTCCCCGACGATGTTAACGGACCCACGGGCAACTTCAAACCTGCGGAACCGGGAGAGTCCGGAGGTCGAGCCCGGAGCCCGCTGCGCTGCGGCGGGGGAAACTTTCTGAGAAGTGCGGACGCGGATCCACGAGCGGCGCTAACATGGTAACTGCACGGTTTAAGTCGGCTAGCGTTCGCTAACATGTCCCCTGCTCCTGGGCGGTGAGCCCCGCTCCTCCCTGTTTCTTTGAATTGAGTAGAACACGTTAACACGAAATTATATTTAAATCAAGCTAACCTTCGAGGTTTTATCTTTTTTTATTTTCATCATTCCTCCTCTTTTCCCAAGCAAACAGCTGTTCTGCCTCTTTTCCTGCGAACTGACCAGATTCCATTTTCAAAAAGGCTCAATTTTGAGTTTGTTTGTCTGAAATGAAAAACATCGCCCAGAGCAGAATATGTTTACATTGTCAGAGTGAATCTTCAGCAGCCTCTCTGCACTTCGGCTCATCTTTTACACTTTAATATTCTCATTCGGCACTTGATTGTTCGATTCTTAACACTGGTTTCTCAATTGTATTTAATAATAAGATTCTGTACAATGCGATGTTTTCCTCATGGAATTTGTTGCAGATGAACATCGTTTTGCTGTCCTGCCATTTAAGTATTTGTAACACTCTCAGTAACTCTGACACTGTGCTCAGGTGACCTTTTACCTCCAATACTTTAATGTCAACTGACCAGATCCCATTTAAAAATAGCGTGATTTATTTACTGCTCGTCTGAGATGGAATCTTGTCGTCTGCAGAACATCTGCAAGTGCAGGTTTACAAGCCTGTCTGCAGCTCAGCACATCTATAATCATCTTTAATTTCCATTTGTCATACTCGTATCACATTTCTACAGAGTTCTATTGATTAAACCAATGAATATTTGTGACGACGTGTTGCCAGTTTCAGTTTCTTATGACTACTTACAGCGACAGCTTTCTTGTAGTTCTGGTGCCTGGACTTTCATCGGATTCTTGACACATTTTGACCTTTTATTATTTTCTGGTGTTTTGTGTTCCACTGGATGTTTAAATTTCCCAAGGGATCGATGCAGTGTTCTTCCTTCCTTCTGGTGTCGATGAGCCAAACTCCTTCCACATCATCTGCTAACTTGCTACTGATGTCGCCGTAACACTTCTGACACTGTGCTCAGGCGACTTTTTACAATGGAAACAATAACACATAGCGAACAGCATAAGGGCCCCTCCAGCGGTGGAGCAGGTCCGACCTGTCCGTCAGCATTGATTTCAGGAGGACGCTCAAATCTCTTCAGCCCGTTGTCGCATCCAATCACAGTGCTGCTGGTCGTGAGAGTGTGTGGTGTGTGTTGTCAAATGCCGCACATACAACAGGAACATGCTAGTGTCACTGTTCCTACCAAAGGTTTGAAAACATGATGTGTCAGTTTCGTCCCTGACCCAGTTCCTGAGTGTCTGTGAAGCTCAGGCTGATTGTTTGGACTTGGAAAAAGTCAAATGTCAAAGATGCACCCGAGCAAACGCTGGCTGTTGTGTTGCCCTGAAATTCACAGATCTTGAGTGGAGCACACATTTAAAAGGGTCGCTTTATAAAACTACATAATGCCCCCTCTCCATTTGAATCTAATTGTTCACAGAGCTTCTGTGAGACAGCTACAATCCTTTTGAGAGAGAGAGAGAGCCTGCCAGCTGACACCCACATACACAACTGTGAAGCACGTCTCTGTGGTGCATTGTCCTGCTGTCTGTGAGGCATCAGTGCACCCAGGTACACATGCACACATTCACAGCAGATGATGGAATTTATTTTTTATTGGTTTATTCCCTCTAAAGATCCCACAACAAATAACTTCCCTCATTGCTGCAGCTCCTCTTCTCAGCCTCTGGAACTCCTGACTCCTGATTCATAAAGCACAAAAGGAGCGACACATGAACGAGCATCATACGTTTCCTTTGAAACCCACTCTTGAGTCTGTGAGCTGCTAGTGAGCTGCAGACAGATCGGCCCGTCCTCTCTGCTCAACCTTTATCTGACAACACTCGGGGGGGAAACTTGACTGAGCTTCTTTCCAAGGATGCTTCACGCTCACACCTCGGAGCTGGGCGGCTCTTGTTTGTGGAGGGCAAAGTGCCTTGCTCAGGGGCACCTCAGCGATACAGCATTAGTCATTCACTTTCCTCAAGAACACTTTCAGTCAATAGCTGGAGAGTCTTGTGTCTGGGAGGGCGGGAGGGAGGGAGCTCATTTCCTTTGTAAACTGTTCTTAATTAAAAAACTCAACCAGTTAACTTTTAATCAATTGCTAATTTCTTTGTCCTTAAATCTCATCTGTATGAGCTCCGTTTGTTTGCTCAGACTCTGCGTGTTTTAACTGGTGAGGCTTTCTGTGATGACAACAGACGTGATCTAATGTCAGTGAGGAAATGGATCCGTTTACCTGTTTTATGGTTTGTCAGTGTAGAGGGGTCGTAAAGGTCAGTCCTCTCTTGTGAGTATTTACATAAGCCTAAAGAGCGTGTGTTCGTGTGGGCGGCTGTGCATCATTGATGCAGGAGTCGTCTCTTCTCCTGTTATCGTTAGATCACTTTCAAAGAGGAAGATTTCGTCCGTTGTACTGTTGGACTGCTGTGTTTGTTTTTGATGTGAAGGGATGGGGGTGAGTTTCCTTCCCGATCTTCACAGTATTCCCTCTGGGCTGCAGTGTGTGTGTGTTTCTCCAAGAGTCTTTCCTCTTGGCCAAGGTCTAATTCAGCTTTCTTGGCACAGATACCTGGGATTCATTCACTGTGACGTAGCGTATCTCTGCCTCCAGTCACATTTGGATGAGGCTCCTTTGTTTTGGGTGAGAACTACGTCATTTAGAGACTTTTTTATAGCGCTGGCTGCGTATTATTTGACATCATAGAACATGTTGATTCCTTCCTCATGCACATGTGAACTATGTCTTATTTTAGGTCTTAGATTCTGGCCATATTGTTGCACTACTGCTCCTGGAGAAAACACAGCTTTAAAGTTTTTTGTGTTAGTTAGAGCTCCTTTACAGGCCTAGGTTTATGGTCAGTACACACACACACACACACACACACACACGCGATGGCCGGCCTCCATCAGTCCAGCAAATCACTGGGATGAGCTGGGCTTGGGTCATTGTTTGTCCATTCACAGCGATCCAACCGTGTGGAGTGATTGCTGCTGAATGGGGACTGACTGATGGTCCTGCCTTTGACCCGCTTCGTTCGCTTTTGCAGCGAGTCCGTCTCTATTTGGTCGCGTCTGTTGTCATGGCAACCAGCGGGAATCTGTTCCTGTATCTCACTGTCTCTGTCTCTCTGCTGCTCTTTGTCGTAGTGTGGAATAAACGGGGCTTAAATCCATTTCAACAGACCGCCGTGCGAGCGTGAGAGGACGAAGCGACGCGGTGCATTAAGAGGCGTGTCTGTGACCTTATTCTGTAAACTCTGGAAATTATTTCACATGTAGATACAGGTTTATCTCTCGACCTCTCTCACTCCATCTCTGTGGTGTTTGGATTAGGGGCTGAGTGGGCTAAGCTGACAGTGAATAGACACACAGCAGCAGCGATGCCGGGTATGTGAGTAACACGATGCGGATTAACCGACACACAAATTCTGTGCCCATCAAAGAGAGCTTGTGTTGCCTAAGACACAGAGCCACACAGCTTTTTTCCCCGTAGTCATAGCTTATAATGCTGATTCATTGTCAGTAATAAGATCCGTGTGAGGAGAGGTTAAACAGCTCTGGAACAAAGTTTTTATTCTGATTCCACATGAGGAGTCATAAGCGACACTAAATATAGTGTAAACACTCACATTGTTTGCTGCAGCCTTCGTCAAACACTCTCTCAGTTATGGACCGTGTGCAAATAAAGTCAGAGATTATTTCAGTTCGATTCAATTCAGTGCCTGTCAGTCCCTGCACACCTGCTTGTCACTGTTACGTAATTCACAAGGAGTGTTTGCATATGGCCGAGTGTCAGAGTTAGAACTGATGATAATTCCGACCGCATGGCCTCGTGCTGCACCAACTGCAGGTTAGTGTGCTCTTCCAGTGAAGCGCAGTGTCTGAATCAGGCGTCCAAAAATACAATATTCGCCAACTCTGCTTTGTTTGCTGTCTAAATACAGAACGAGTGAATGTGCAGTGTGTGTGTCTGCGGAGTGTTGGACGTCCCTGTGGTCTAGTTACATATAGCCATGATGGGTCCGCTTAGTCCTATTCACTTGAATGGATTTCAGTGGTTTCCTCTGCAGCTCAGAGACTTGTTGGACTTGGTGCTGGTGATCGAATGGAGCACGGATCGTAGTCGTCAGTGGCTCTATCCTTGTCACCTCGGCTGACGCTGGCCTGGCTGTAAACGCAGAGCTGCTCCTCACGTTCACGAAGAAATAATCAGCCCAACCCAGAGTGCGCTTCATTAACTAACAAGCAGAGAGCGGTGAGAGCACTTCATGTGGAGAGGAGGCTGCTCTGCTTCTCCGAAGACAGATCATCTCACACACTGAAGGAAAGGCACAGAAAGAAGGGATCCAGATTTTCAGTTGCATTTATGACTCATGTCGTTGTAGGGATTATTCATAGAAATGAAATTATTGCAAATGTAGGGATGTTACTGAACAAATCTAACGTGTCTGCCTAATCCCACGAGTCTTTTATTTGATTGTATACCTGCAGCTGACATCAGAAATGTTCCCTTTAAGGCCACGGCGCACATTCTGACGTTAACTCGTTTGATTGCTCTGTTTTTTAAAGCTGCAATCCAATCCTGATGCTCCACCTGTGGAGTTCAAACAGTGACCTGGACTTGTTGCAGCATGCAGGCAGGATTTTCCCCTCGCTCTCCTCGCTCGTTCCCTCCTCCTCTGTCACTCTCTGTCTCCATCACGTCCTCCTCCGCGCCCTTTAAATCTCTGTTTTTGTTTCTCTCCACCTCACACATCTGCATCCTCATGCAGCCTCCCCTCCGTCCCTCTGCTGGCTTTTGATTCCCTCCCTGAGGCGTTTCAACAAGAGCAACGGCTGCTGGGTAATCTTTACTCCGGAAAAACGGAGATTAAAATCTCAGATTACAAGTGGAGACGAGAGAGCGGGCGAGAGATTACAACCATTTTTTTCATTGGGTCCCAAACTGTACGTGGGAGTGTAAAGGAGGTCATATATAAAAATACACATGGGGCAGATTGTGCAGTGCTATTCTGACATACCCATAAACCCTTCCTGTGGTCAGCCCTGCACTGAACTCTGAACCGAACCTGGTTTTAATCTCAGGCGATCGCTCGTTTGGTTCTTCATCCGTGAAAGACAAACTATAGAAATTGTCCAGACCCAAATTTCCATCCGCCAGTACACGTTGACTTTAGTTTGGAAGTTCTGTATTTGCTGGTGCTGTATTAACGGATCTTTAGCTGATACCCATCTCTCCAGATAATTAATATATTGCCAACAGCTCATTGATTTCCAACTTGATATCCATCCACAACACTCTTCTCTCCCTCTAGTGTGATTTATTGATTCGCTGTATTCCCCAGTTTCTCTCTGGTGCTGTTCGCAGCAGTGCTCGCTCTTTTCTTTTTCCCTCCTCTATACGTTTCACTGAAAACACTCTGGGACAGGGAGGCCTCAGCTGAGCTGAAATGAAGCAGTAAATTGTAGGAAATGACAACTGTCCCTAATTGAATATGCCTGACTAAATATAGCTCTTTGTCATCACTCCTCATTGGCGTCATTAGAGACATTAGATGAATGACAACAAACAGATCAGATCATCAGAAAGATTGACAGCTGCACGTTACCTGCAAGTACCGCTTTTTAGTGCTTTTAACGTCTGAGCCTGTCGTCCCCATGCGTCTGCCCCCTGACGGCAGCTTAACTAATCAGTTTGAATTGAAATCTGCAGCCACTGTGGAGGATATCTCAGTCAGACATGGCGACCTCCCTCATCCCTCCATCTGTGGCTGGTTAATGAGCCCCTGCAGTGGAGGGAGGGGACGGGGGATGAGGCTGGGGTGTTTCCCAGGCCATGCCACTGCAGCACCCAGCTACTTTCATTCTCTATGAATGTGTCAGTTTGACAAACTACAGAGCTCTGCTGGAAATTAAACTCCTTATCAGGCAGCTTACATACTGCACAAAGTCTGAGAAGCAACGTACCTCTCTTCTCTCTTAAAAGATATTTATCGTTGCAATAGTGTAGGTGAAGCAGGCAGAGAGGGGGAAACTTCAGATTGTGTGATTGCCGCCCAGGTCCCGTCCATCTGGGGTCTTTTAAACATCTGCCATTGTCCTGAAGCCTCTGCAGTCTCAGTGAGTGACGCTCAGTGATTTGATGATGAAGGCTGATGGCTGCGTCCTCTGCTCACCTGGTCGATGATGATGTTGTGTGTCTCAGACTCTGGATCACGCCGACCTGTCCTGTTCTGCCCGCCACGTCAGCACCTGTGTGTGTGTGTGTGTGTGTGTGTGTGTGTGCAGAGAGTGGCCTGTTAGGACTTGAAAATGCTTTCAGCCTTTGCAGCAACACTGTAATCACTCAAACACAGCCCCACCTTGGGTTTGGACTTGTGTGTTCAGAAAGTAGAAGAAAGAATTAAAAAAATGTTGGACTGCCAGCAAGCTTAAAAATAATCCATCTTATAAAACACATTCAAACAGCTGAATGGAAGTGATGGTTGCTGTTGCCGATGTTATATTTAGTAACACGACTGACATCCCTCCAAACTGCAGTCAGTCTTATGGTAAAGGTCTCATGTACAGAAACTTTTGCAACTTTGATGCTATTTTAGCCGCCCCCTCCAAGCTCATGCTAAAGTACCCAGAATCACTTCTTTATCACTCTTCTAAATACAGAACTTGTCCAGCGTAATAGTTCTTGTGGCTCAGAAAAGAAGAAGTGAATATATTTTTATCTGTGTGAAACTAATATATACACTGAGATAACACAACCTGCTTGTCATAAAACTGATAAATGATGTTAAACAGTTTCTGATTCACATCTCCTGTGCAGCGTACGAGGGCATGTTAGTATGGAGCCCTCGCTACGCTCTCTGTGTTTGTCTTCTAGTTCGTTTCCAGTTTTCCATCTGTTCCCAGACTGTTTGGCTTTTCATTTATTCTGTGTGTGATTCTCTGAATCTGTGGAGCCCCGTGGGGAGGTGGGCCTGTCTGCTCTGTCCACGTCTTGCTCCCCCACGGGAGGCTCCTCTTCTCTGGTCGCAGAGTCATGCTACTCCCCTCAGGCCGGAGGCTCTGCCGCCGTCCGCACATGAACCAAATGTCTCATTTCACTTCTTCTTTTTTTTAATCATCAGTGAACTGAAGCTCAGTTCCTGCCTCTGCATGACTTGAATACTGTTTGGGAACCGTCACACATCGTCAGCATCAACAAGGTTTTTCTGCTGCGCGTGCTCACCAGACCTAGGGGGGGCGGCAGGAGAGTCCCAAAAAAAGGACACAGGACGTTTACATTTAAAAGAAATTTACTTTTGAGATAAGAAAAGTGCTGGAGGCAGAGGAGAGTTTTTCATGATGTGGCACAGCTGGGGCGCTGTATTTCCAAGATGATGTGAAAATTATTCCACACGCTGCTTAATAGCCCACGATGCAATCTCATTGATGGATAGCACTGTTAAAGATCCACTCTGGGGCCATTTTCATGTATTATTCATACAGAAAATACAATGACTTTAGTCGTCTGTCCACACAAAGCGCTCCCTGCCTCCTCCCAGCTGCTTGAATATCTTTGAATTGCTGGAGCTGCGGTTTGTGTAACTTGGACTCTGTGGCATCCCGCTGCATTAGAGCCGGTGTGCGAGCTTCCTCTCGAGCCCTCGGGAGGCACAGTCATAAATTAGCTGGGGTACTCGTCTGTGTTATTCTCAAGTCGGCTGGAAGAGAGTGGCCTTGGCAAATATAAAAGGGGTTGCTGGATTAAGCTTCTCCAAACTTGTAAAGTGTGCCAGAGAACATTTCCATATTTGTCCAACAAGCTGCTGTATATTCTCTGCTGTTGAGTAATACGGTGATACAACACCGTAAGTAAAGAAAACCGGAGGAGGGACTAAATTAACTGCCCATTTTCAGCCAGAGAACTGTGATCTGAACTGTATGTTAAAACCAGTTTGAATCCAGCAGTGCAGATCCTCTGCTCCTGTGTGAGCGATAACTCTCTAATTTCCTTAGGGAGAGGAAGCGCTCTGTGATTGGCTTTGAAATAAACCAGGTTTTAAACCTCTCATTCTCTGAATCCCATTAGTCCCTGCTCCCCAACACTCAAACATACGCCAGCCTCATTAGCTGGGCAGTTTGTTTGGCTCAGGCAGCGTGGCCGGGAAGGGTGTTGGGTCAGAGCCCAGTAAAGGGGACAAATGAAGTATAATCTGATGTACTCATAGTGTAGAACTTTGTATCTGTCAGGTCACAAGCACATGGACAAGACTCCTAACCAGTAGATACGTGAATTATAAAGTGAAATAATTTGAATTAATTAAATTAATTTCCATGCAAAAGAGCCTGATGTGTGTGATTAAAGTGGGAGCAGTAAAACGAGCAGCCCTCGCACCAGCTCTGACTCTTGCTACATTTTCTTTCTTGGCTCTTTCATTTACGAACAATCAAGGGTTTTCACTTTCTGCTAACAGCCCTGTGTGGAAGGATTCTTTTCCACGGATCGTTTCTCTCTCCCGTCAGCAGCCGACAGCTTCTTATTGTTTTTTGAGAAATTGCTGAGTCCCATCCTGTCATTCTGTCTTCTATTAAAATTAGACTGATCATCTGAGGGGTGGAACAACGTGTTCACCATTTCCTCGGGTCTGACACGACTCAGAGTCAAACAAAAAGGTTTCGCTGGCCAACATCTCCTCTGGCAAGGTCCTCGCTCCCGGCCGGATCAATGAGCCACTCAGATGAGTTGGATTTATGAGAGTTGCAGTAGCTCTTACCGACCTTGCTTTTCTTTTTGACACAGACCACACGCTTTCTCTGTATCCTCTTACCTAAGAGAAGAGCGACACACACACATTTAGTTGAACAGACGACTTGTGTCATCATGGCAATTATAGATGGTGAATTAAAATGCATGACGCGTCTCCACTTCCTCCCATTGCACAAAAAATGAACATGTTGCTGCATCCTGCTGCGGCTTTGATGTCATCCAATCGGAATCTGCCATTGGGAGTGTAATGCGAGGCGTGCCGTAAAAGTCCACCTGACCAAACACGGCTCAGTTTCAGCCGTCAGTCAGAATGTTAGATCATTTAATAACATATTAAAAACACATTTATTCCCCATTCAATATTGTCTGTTGCCACAGCTCCTCTCCCTGACACATGTGAGAGGGTCTGTGTTCATTTTCACATACTGATTCTTTTCTTTTGGCTCAAATGTAAAGAAATGTGAATGTAAAGAAAACTCCTTCGCACAGTGGCCAGGAAGGTCATTTTTACTTGTCTGCTGTTTGTTGATGCGGGGAAAAAAAAATCAGATTTATAACATTTGAGCAGCAGTTTTTATGGCCGGCATTAGCTTCCTCCAAGGAGAACTGTGGGAGTCCATGTTTTACTTTCAAGAGACGCACATACACATCCGTTCATACATTTTTGATTAGCCGGAGAAGGGTTCCAGACAAGTGAATGCTCCCTTTATATTTCCCAATGGACAAATCCCCGGGTGTGTTATTTATGTGTATTGGCTGTGCGTCCACTCATCTGTGCAGTAATCTAAATGGCCTTGGTGCAGACCGAGGGGTCAGAGGCCGAGTACTGACCACAGTGCCATGGTCCTCCCCCTGTCTCTGCTCTGCATGGTGCCTCTGTGTGTTCACGTGTTAATAATTCCCCACGCGTTGACTCACTCGATTCCACCTTGACCTGCTTGACTCTGTGAGCAGGAATGCAAGTGAAAGCGCGATCTGCTCACATATGTAAAAACAGCATGAGTCAGAACATGTATGTTTAGACAGGAAGCCAGCGTTCTCTACCTCAGTAACCATGATCATGCTCTGATAATGGCCCCAGTTAGAGAAGCCTCACATTATTGTTCTATTAAGAAAAAAAAACAAGCGTACCACCTGTACATCTATGTTTTTGTGGGATTCAGGATTACTCAGGTTTGTTCTGGCAGCTTCCTGGCGCCTGCGTCGAGGGATAGAAGTGTGTGTGAGCCATCTGTACTCCTGTGTAGTGGCAAACGCTGTATTAACATGAATGGCTGTGTAAATAATGAAAAGCAGGGGATGTTGGAGTTGTTGGCTGCTGATGCTGCGGGCCGTATCACTGTCTGCACAGAGAAACACCGCATGACGCCATTAAAGTGCCGTTTGTTCTGCTTGTGTGAGAAAAAAAAGACAAAAGAAATGAAGTCAGCGAAAACTGCCTTCAGGACATGTCAGCAGTTTGTGTTTGTGTGTGTGCGTGCACGCCAAGTCAGACTGTGTGCTTTGCTGCCGTGGCAACTAGAGTCACCTCAAACTAATATTTTAGGTTGTCTTACATAATTGTCTGCCTTTGTCGGAGCACAGTGGATATTTCTCAGGACAGGCTCTGGGGGGGGGTGTGTTTGCAGCCCTGGGCTCAGCGCTGTCCTGTCGACTTGACCATTCTGACGTCTGTAGACGGATTTAGAGCCTCTTCTTTATCCAACCCCCCCCCCCTCTCAAATATAAAAATCTAAGAATCCTCTCAAGATGACGGCACTCAGCTCTTTTGAGCCTCTTCTTTTTAAGCTCTGTCCTTTTTTCTTTCTTTCTTTCTGCTGTTGTTCTCACTGAGAGGCAGCGGCTGTAGTGAGAACTACAAAGACAACCTGGAAGATGAAAGAAGTATTTCTACAAGGGTCAATACTCAACTGATGGAGCAATGACCTAAGATTGTACAGCAGGTTTCTAGTATGATTCAGCCTGAGTTTCTGTACACACTGTGTGACCTAGTGACCCTATTGGCTGATGCATATCTATATTCAACTTCACGTCGCTGTTAGGGTAACAAACTCCTCGATTCCTCAGTATTTACTTTTCCTCTTGTCCATGTCTCCACAGGCAGATCGCAGTGTCTGTGATGTCAACGTCCTCAGCATCCCGGTGCCCATTCGTCGCGGCGGCTCAGAGTCCAACCTGGACGTGGTCGACAGCGTTGGAGATGATGGAGTGGGACTGGATTTCAACAAGGGAGCACTGGGCATTGACAGCCTGCAGCAGAAGATCCTCAAGGTCAGAGCAGACGTAGCTCACCTCCAGGGCGTTGGCTTGTGAATTTACTGTTTGACTTGGGGTCCGTCAGGCATCACACAGGACAACAGGAAGATTAAAAAATCAATCTCTTCAGCTCCATTTGCTGGAATTTCTTTTAGACACTAATGAGGCAAGTCTCTTTTAATGTCTGCGTTGAGGCTGCAGTCGTAAAAATGAATTAGTTGAAATAATGAAAATTTGTGCTCCACATCATTTCATCCATTCCCTAATCGTCTAATTATTTCTTTTTTAAAAGTTGCAAATAACAGAGTGAAAGTATTCCCAGCAGATGATAAACAAATAATATAATCCCCCCTTCAGGTGACGGAGCAGATCAAGGTGGAGCAGGCAGCTCGGGACCAGAATGTGGCCGAGTACCTGAAGCTGGTGAACAACGCCGACAAGCAGCAGGTGTCTCGGATCCGCCAGGTCTTCGAGAAGAAGAACCAGAAGTCGGCACAGAACATCGCCCGGCTGCAGAGGAAACTGGAGCAGTACCACCGCCGCGTGAAGGACAGCGAGACCAACGGCAAGCACGGCCACAAGGACGCCAGCGGCAAGGAGTCTGGGACTCACAGCAAGGAGGGCAGCCTGCGGGATGTCAGCACCACCGGGCGCCACCCGGGCCTGGATAAGGTGAAGACGATTGGACCCGGTGTGTCGCTTTCGCCGCCGTTCTTCTTCAACAAGTCACGGGAGTTTGCCAACCTCATCAGGAACAAGTTTGGCAGCGCCGACAACATTGCCCACCTCAAGAGCTCCATGGAGACAGGGGCGGGGCTGCAGGTTGACAGCACGGCGAGGGGGTTGAGCGGCAGCGCCACCACGGTAGCCAAGACGAGCAAGTACCAGAGCGACGACGAGTGCTCCACCGGGACATCCGCATCCGCCGACTCTAATGGGAACCCAGGAGGGGGCTCGGCGGCCGGGTCCGGTGGTCCCGGGAGGTCAGACAGTAACGGGCGACTGGGGGAGGTGCTGGACATGGTGCGTGAGATCAGGGAGGCTCAGGGACAGCTGGCCGAGGAGATGGAGACGATGAACTCGCAGTTCAAACGAGACTATGGCTACTTCACACAGGTGCTACAGGAGGAGAGATACAGGTGAGCGCTCAACTTTAAGCTGCCCTTGGTTTTGTTGTGTGATCTATTTCTCTGCATCTGCACCGTACAAAAAAACAATAATCCAATCAGCGTCCCCTGCAGTTACGCTCACAACTGGCTAAATTGTGTTTGCACATCAGCTGCTGATCTTATAAGAGCTTTTGACAGTTTTATTGGGGAACATTACTATCAGCTTTTGTCTACTAAAAATAGATGGCAGAGCTTACAGGCAAATCCCCGGACTGTTGCTAAGTCAACCAAGGGCAAATGTTTGCTGCAGCCTGGTAGCAGAAGTAGATGAACTGCTGTACTCACCCACACATGCACTCAATTATGCAGTGGTTCTTACTCTGTCTTTAGCGGCTCTGTCTCCACCCACTCTACATGTTTCCCTGTGTGTGTGTGTTCAGGTATGAGCGGCTGGAGGATCAGTTAAATGACCTGACAGAGCTCCACCAGCATGAGACCAGTAATCTGAAGCAGGAGCTGGCAAGCATCGAGGAGAAGGTGGCGTATCAGGCCTATGAAAGGGCCCGGGACATCCAGGTAATGTTTGTGTGCAGACACACAGTTTACAGCCAATATGAGATTTAGTTAAAATAACAATAGAATAAAACAGTGCAGGTCCCCAGAGGAAATACTCAAGTTTACTAGGTTGCTTTAAATAGCAGAGAAGCAATAAAACAAGCTCTCTCTCTCTCTCTCACTTGTCATTGTCAGTGCCTTGCCTTTCATCTGGTCCGGTCAATTAAAAAAATTAAAACAAACTCTTAAACAAACCAATTTACAAAACAGTTAGAGAAGGAGCCACAGAGATGTTCCAGTATCTCCAATTATTTCTGAGGTAATTCACTCTTCCTGTTAATTTCCAATGGAGCTGAATTCAAATCGAATTAACTTGACTGCCTGTCCCAGTATTCCCATTATCTTAATCACTGTGTGTGTCTGTGTGTGTGCAGGAGGTCCTAGAGTCATGTCAGACTCGCGTGTCGAAGCTCGAGCTCCAGCAGCAGCAGCAGCAACAGACGGTTCAGCTGGAAAACACCGATGCCAAGGTGCTGCTGGGAAAGTGCATCAACATCATGCTGGCCATCGTCACCGTCATCCTGGTGTGCGTTTCCACGGCGGCCAAGTTCACCGCCCCGCTTCTGCGTAGCCGCCTCCACTTGGTGCTCACCTGCGTGGGCGTTTCCGTGTTAGCGCTGCTGTGGAAGAACTGGGAACATTTGCAGTGTGCTCTGGAGCGAGTGCTGCTGCCGCACTGAGCCGCGAGGACAAGCGAGGGCAGATGACTTTGTCTGAACCCCAGGGCCAGGCCTCCAGGAGGCGTGTTGTCACGGCAACACAGGAACTGGGGAGGAGTTTACATGTAGCCTTACACCAGCCTTACAGCTCCCCAGCTAATGGCTTTGTGCTTTGCATGTCTCAGCACAGAGCGACGGTGATTCCAACCAACAACACACAGATGTAAGCAACAACCGAGGCTGAGGGTGCAAACACACACGGACCTGCAGCAGCAGTGAATCACTACATCGATGGAAATGAGATGAATAAGATGAAGGACAGGAGTCGAGTTATCAGGTTCTGCTCAGACCTGGGGCCTCATGTATCAATATTGCGTACGCTCAAAGTCTTGGTGTTCGCCCGTTTCCACGCTCACGTTCAGATGTATGAAAAGCTACTTGCGTACGCCAGCAGCTCCGTGGCATGGGTGGATGTAAAAGCATGTGATGAAAAAAGGGTATTAGCAATGGCAGCGTTTGCATGGTTGCAAAAGGTGCAACTTGACATGAGCGAATATTCAGGGAATGCAGATTTGCTGGTGAGCTCTGCGCAGAGCTGTGGCCGGCCGTAGAGCGCAACACGGCGAGGAACCAGGGGCTGTCTGTGCCCACACAGGTGATGTCCGTGCTGGGGTTCCTGGCAATAGGCGATCAGTCAGGAGTGTGCCAGTCCACCCTGGGCCCAGCCGTGCCAGCTGTGTGGGACAATTTGTCAATAAACTCGTGTGTAATATTACACACAATCATGGGCCGTGACACACTTCTGCATTCATAAACAAATGCGGTGCGCTCTGCTCTGATCCTCGGCATTTACGGCCTCACACACATCTAAATCGCAGCGTGGATAGGGAGGAGTTCGGCATGTGCGTTCAATTCCAAGTTGATTGGGATGTACAAAAGAAACGTGCTTGGATCCAGGCGTTCGCTCAGTTTGATACATCTGAATTTTTGTTTGCGTACGGCGGTTTCTGGGTCCTAGCGTTTGCCAGGGTTCAGTAGCAAATCTACGCAAGTCTTTGTACATGAGGCCCTTGATGTTGACGTCTGTCCTGAGATCCGATCATAAGGTCAGATGATCGGATCTCACCTCCCCGCTCCATTGAAAAAGCACCAATAAATTTCTGTTCACTACGACCAAACTAGGTTTTCACACATCTCCAGAGAGAGCTGAGTGAAACAGTATTTTAAAAGTCGAGAGAAATCATACTGTGCTGGTCAGTGACCACGACCAGATCGGTTGCTTCAGCTGAGTCGACGGTCCCAGACAGAGGTTTACACATGGCAGGTTCTTAAAAACACCGGCTGTGAGTCCACCAGCAGCTCCAGTTTTTCCTTGTACACCAGCAGTCTTTTGTCACAAAGACACATCCACTGGCGGTTGATTTACTTGTGTTTGTGTGTATTTATGTGAAGCTTTTCTCGTCAGTGTCTCGTTCAAAAAGAATACTCCGAAGCTTTGGGTCCACATCGTTTTTAACTGTCAGAGTTTGTGTGTCTGTGTTTGCCTGCCTGTGTGTGTCTGTACTGTAAATCCAGGAGCAAAATATGAAGCGAGAGCCAAAAGAAAAAAGAAACGGGCAGAGTCATGACGTTCTGTTCCACCACTTCCCACAAACTAGGACAGGTTGAGTCTCTAGCGCCCTCTCCTTCATGGACGTTCAATGAGAAGCCGTCCAATGTTTCCTTCTGTGAGTAATGTTTTCATTTGTTTCTCACTCAAACTATAAAGTTAAACCACTGTACCAGGCTCTTCTTCTCTTCTTGACTTTAAACCCCCATGCTTTTCACACAGAAGAATCAGATCCAATGATCACATGCTAACAAATCAGAATGTTTGTCTGTTTCCTTATCATGTGTCCTGAACGCAGCATCAGACTGAACTGAACAATGTAGCTCTAGGCTCCCTGTGACCCTTCGTCACTGTGATGATGACGGGTCCAAATGGAACCAATCACTGCAGCTTATCTCTTCTACTGTGTCACTGTTTCCTCATCATGTATCTTAAAAAAAAAGAAAGAAAACAAGCCAAATATGGACATTTTAAGGGACATTAGCCTTTTCAATTGATGAGCACAGTTTGCTTACAATTAGCCATTAATGTATTTTTAAATTGGCCTGAACTCTATTTCTGTCTGCTCTTTGTGAGACACACACCTTGTGTTTTCCATGTCTTTCTTTTTCAGATGCAAAAAATAAATCTTGGTTTTTGTAAGATTGAGTCTGTTTTTCTGCATGTGTCATGTATTATACAGCTCTGTTATCCACAATACTACAGTGAAGTTCTGGATTAATCTTCAAACCGGTTTGAAGCAAAACTGAAACAAAACTGAGAGCATACTGACACCTGGTGGTCAGATGGTATTAGTTCTTTAAAAGTATTTGCGATACTGTTTGATAAACATATTCCCTGGCAGATCATTAACTTTATCATTAACATTATCTTCTTTTGCTCTGGGGTTTTCTTAAAAAATTTGCAAACATTTGCACATTCTGTTTTGCTGCATATTCTGTTTTTTGCTGCACATTCTGGTTTGTTTTGCATACCCAGTTTTAGTATTTAACTTGTATTTAACTGTAAATAGGTAGGCCTTTAAGAGTATTTTTTTTTTATACTTGTTTTTTTTTTTTTGAAAAACCTTCTCTCACAGAGCTGCTGTAAATGTGTTTCCCCCATGGGGGAGGAATAAAAACGTTCTATTCTACTCCAACACATTTTAAAAACATCTTACTGTTAATATAATGTTGATTCCTCATTAGGGTTAGGGTTAGTGTTGGGTCTTGGGTAAGGCTCATTGGAGGGTTTAAAGTTGTTTCTAGGGTTAGAGTTAGGGTCAGTGCAGCGTTTAGAGTTGTTTGTAGGGTTAGAGCTAGGGTCCTTGTAGGGTATAAAGGTGTTAGGGCCAGGGTTAGGGTTTGGGCAAGGGTTAGGGCTAGGGTTGGGGTTGGTGTTAGGGTTGGGATTAAGGTCAGGATTAGGGCTAGGGTGAGGGTTAAGGCTGGGGCTAGGGTTTGTGTTAGGGTGAGGGTTGGGCTAGGGTTAGGGTTAGGATTAGGATTAGGGTTAGAGTTAGGCTCATTGCACGGTTGGGGCTTGGGTTAGGGTCAGTGCAGGATTTAAAGTTGTTTGTAGGGTGAGATCTAGGATCCGTGCAGGGTATATAAGTGTTTGTGTAAGGGTTAGGGCCAGGGTTAGAGTTAGGGTTAGGATTAGGGCTAGAGGTAGACTAATTGCAGGGTTTGTGTTAGGGCCAGGGCTGGGATTAGGGTTAGGGTTTCGGCTGTGGTTAGGGTTAAGGTCAGGGTTAGAGTTGGGGCTAGGGCTAGGGGGTTAAATGATTGACGATAACCATGAGTCTCTAGGACACTCAGAAAAAAAGTTAGTAACTTTTTCCCATTCAAGTCAATGGGAGGACATTTTTATCCAAAATTTCCAAAAGTCACAAAGCCAAATTCCTTCCTACAGAAAGGGTTTTAGAGCACGTTTTAGGTCATTTGGAGTCGATTGGAGCGGTTTTTGTGTGACATATTTTTCAACCCCAATGTTAGGGTTAGGGTTGGGGCTAGGGTTAGGGTTAGGGTTAGGGTTTCGGCCGGGGTTAGGGTTAGGGATAAGGTTAGGGTTGGAGTTGGGGCTCGGGCTAGAGTTATATGACGGCTCAAAACCGGCTCAAAACCACAAGTCTCTAGGACTAATTTGACTAAGTCCGAAAGCCAAATACCTTCCCGCAGAAAGTGTTTTAGAA